>JANBQA010000234.1:0-20289 GCA_027576955.1 Dimargaris xerosporica
CGCCAGGCGTCGCCGTGCCTACCATAACCACGCGCTGCGTAGATAATAGTGACGCAAGAGCGGGCAAGTGGATGTGGCAGAGTGAGAGAAAGGGGGGAGTGAATGCCAGCAAAGCGAAATGACAAGAAAAACAACGGACAAAACACGCTTGGCGCGCAAGGTGAGTGGTGAAGTAGGTAGGGCGTGAACAATGCAATGGAGCCCAACCAACAAAAGGTCACCAGAAGCAAGAACCAAACAAATACACTTTGGCCAGCGGCAGGAGAGCAGTCTAGTTTGAACAGGTGGTGCGCAGCAGGTGAACGCTGCTATCATAAATAATGACCATGTGATGGTAGTAAAGTGACCGTCTGCCAAGAAAGGCCAAGGCCATTCAAAGGCGTGCCTCGAGCGCTTCGTTTGCCTGCCAGCCGTCACTGGGCTCTCACTGCTGTGGGTATAATACTATAAACACCACAGAGCATCGATCCTGTGTCTGATATTGGGCATGGCAGAGAGCTCCTGACGGATTTCTCGCCGATGGGACAACAGCAGATAATAGGGGAGCGCTGGTACCAGCCACTGCATACATTGGCGCGTTTATCAACCAGGGCACGCCATTCCTTGCCAGCGCTGCATCCGTGACCAGAGGTTAGTGGCATCCATGGATATATGCTGAAACAGGGACATCAGCCGCAAGGGCCACGGCATGGCGCTGATGGGCGTTGCTTCACCCCACCATTGGTTGGGCTGGCAACTGAATACTGCTTTGGCAGCCCACCGCCAGGGTTTACAGTCAGCACGGTTCTGATCAGCGCTTACGCTCCGAGCAGTCAAGCCCTGCCACCACTGCTGCTGCGGTCGCTTGGTGGCTGATGGGCAATGGCAGAGGGAAACCAAAGAGGGTGAGCCAGGCCAGGGACGGAGTCATGATGGGCGGAAAGTGTGCAGTAAGGGTTCATTGCGACAGTCATGACGATACGCGCATCTGGCCGCTCCAACGTGTTCTCCCCAACGTACTTTGGGTGCCCTCTTTTCTTCTCTGTTTCCTTTTCCTTCACTTGTGTGTGTTTTTTTGTGTGGCATCCAGTGTCTCCACCCCACCACCCTCTTTTCCCCTGGCCAAAGCGCACCCAGTGCCCAGCCGGTGTGGTCGGCGTCGTTCCATTTTTTATTACAGCTACTATTTCGCCGGACACTCCCCATGTTGCTCCACCTCCGCCGGTGTTCCCAACGCCAACCAGCGACCACCGTCGTGGCCACCATGACCCGAGCCACCCTGGGCCCGGTTAGTCTATATAATGCCCCACGCACCAGCAAGGCTCTGCCTGCCACTGTTCGATTCTTTCGCAGCCATACCTCGTTGCCATCCTCAGCCCATTTGCTTCCTTCCATTCATCCCCGCGCGTGTTTCGCGACCACTTCCTGTTCCGCCATGCAGAAGCATCAATCTGTTCCTATGCCCTGCACGCTAGCGGGTCGAGTCTCTGCACAGGAAAAAGTGCTAACCATCGACACCATGAACCCCAAAGTCAAAAACGTGCAGTATGCTGTGCGCGGCGAGCTTGCTATCAAGGCCGAAGAGCTCAAAGCAGTAAGTGCCGTGTACTTTGATTCGTTGGGATCAGTGCGCAGTGCTGGTGCGGGGCAAGGGGGTGAGTCACCTTGGGGCCACCTTCCTGGTCGGGCGTGCTCTGGAACCTTGTGCACTCCTGCTCCCATTCCCCCATGGCATCGATGGTATCGACCGTGACAAGCGGCGTGGTCTTTGTAGCGCACGCGTAAAGTCCGACCCGCCTGCTGCTGTGACCAGTGGCCTAACTGTTGCTGCGCCATTGCCCTTTTTTTCATGGCATAATATGTGTGTGGTGGGTTGCTCGATGCTTGATGCGCTGTAGAAACTGGCCCAAGGCGACAAGGACCTGTCCTTTAGTACCATTGTCAACTGCAACATTGGCAACCCCCAACAGCTGAAGCAGCCACCAATCACCTTTTTCCGTCAGGTAAGTGCGCAAGTACCTGCCAAGTGCTGGCAAACCACAGGATGAACAGCATCAGCTCTTTGTGTTTTGCCCTGAGTAGAGCGAGCACAGGCAGCACAGCGGTGGGTGCTGTGGTTGAGGATGGCCTGGCCTATGTGCCTTGGCTTGGGGTTGCCTGGGTGACCTGGTCAGCTGCTGCGGCTCGCTTTGCCCACCCCCAACAACGACAGAACAACCATGAGGTCCATCCACCATAAGCCACCCTTGCCTCCACTACCCATCGACGGTCCTTGAAAGCGAATGACATCGCCAAAGGCTTTTTTGGGGGAGGGAGATGTCGGCTACCACCAACAGGGACACCACCTGTTATAACAGTTTTTTTTGGCTTACGTCATACCACAGCCTCCCCACTCTTGGATCGCTAGCAAAACTCCGGACTGTGGGGATGACTTGGTCGGTAGCGTTTGTGATAGTGGGACAAACGCCGGTTGTGGATCGTCAGAGGGTGGTGGGGAAGTATCGGAGTGGGAGTGGAAAAAAACTTACAGCATGTGCACAGCCCTTTGGCCTAGCAAAAGTGTCGTTTTCCTCGCTGGGGCTTTTAGGGGGAGAGGTCAAGGGCCGGTGCACCAACAGAAGCGCTTGGTAGCCTAGTGCAACTTCTACCCTGAGCAGAACCGCACAAAGTTTGGGCGAGGAGGGGCACACCATGCCGGCCTGCTGCAGTCAAATGACGGTACTCATACTGAGCTAACTTGGCTCACTCTTGTCATTTATGCGCTGGAATATGGCGTGGATCTAGGTGGCAGCGCTGACCGAGTATTCAGAGCTACTGAAACCCGAACACAAAGCCCTGGTCAGCCAACTGTTTCCTGACGATGCGGTGCGCCGAGCACGGGAGCTGCTGGACAGCGCCGGAGGTGCCGTTGGAGCGTACAGCCACTCCCAAGGCATCCAAGCGATTCGTGAACACGTGGCCGAGTTCATCCAGGCGCGCGATGGGTTTCCCGCCAATGCCAACGACATTTACCTGACGGCAGGTGCATCGTCGGGCGTTCAGCAGATCCTCCAACTGCTCATCAGCAGCGACCATGTGGGCGTCATGATTCCCATCCCGCAATACCCACTGTACACGGCATCACTGGCCCTGTATGACGCTCACCCAGTCCCTTACTACCTCGACGAGTCCAAGGAGTGGAGTATGGACTTGCTCGAGCTGGAAAATTCCCTCTTGCACGCCCGCAACAACGGCATCGACGTGCGCGCTTTGGTCATTATCAACCCCGGAAACCCAACGGGTCAATGCCTGACCAAAGAAAATATGCGTGAGGTGATCGAGTTTTGCTATACCAATAAGCTAGTGCTGCTGGCGGATGAGGTGTACCAGACCAACGTGTACTATCCCGAGCAGCGCCCATTTCACTCGTTCAAGAAGATGCTCCGGGCAGCGCGACCCGAGATCCGCGACAACTTGGAGCTGATCTCATTCCATTCCATTTCCAAGGGCATGGTGGGCGAATGCGGCCGTCGCGGCGGGTATTTTGAGTGTGTCAACCTGGACAATGCCGTGATGAGCCAAATCTACAAGATGGCGTCGGTAAACCTGTGCCCTAACGTGCAGGGCCAACTTTTGGTGGATCTCATGGTTCGCCCCCCGGTTCCAGGCGATGCCTCCTACCCACTGTACCACCAAGAGACCCAGGGCATCTACGATAGCCTGAAGCGCCGCAGCCAGAAGCTTTCCAAGGCATTCAACGAGATGGAGGGCGTTACGTGTGACAGCGCTGAAGGAGCCATGTACGTGTTTCCCCGGATTCAGCTGCCGCCTAAAGCCGTGGCAGCAGCGGAGCAAGCGGGCAAAAAGCCAGACGACTTTTACTGCCTACGCATGCTCGATGCTACGGGTGTGTGTGTTATCCCAGGGTCGGGGTTTGGCCAAAAAGATGGTACGTACCATTTCCGCTCGACCTTTTTGCCACCTGAAAATCTGTTTGATACCTTTATTGCAAACCTCAAGACGTTCCATCACCAGTTTATGCAAGAGTACTCGTAGGGCGGGGGGGATGCCAAAGAGGGAACAGTGAATAGCAGAGGAAACGACCCACAGTCATTTACTATTGTAAGCAGAGTGCAATTGAAGCCCATCGTTTAAGCTAGACTTGGAATGTTGTTAGTGGCAAGCCTGGATGCCATGTAACCATAATAGCACCCTCGCCTCTGCAAATATTTATATAAATCGTCGTGATACCGTGGGCGAGAAACTTGCCTGGCGACAAAAATCAAAGTGAGAGGAAGAGAGGAATGATTTAATTACGCAGTAAGCGAATCAATTAACTGGTACGCTAGGCAAGTTTTGTTTACCAAGCAGTAGAACTTTAAGGTTTGGAGTGCCAGTAAGCGGTGCAAACCCCTAATTCCATCCGTTTCCTTCCCAAAAAACAGCAAAACCAAGCACAATGCGTTGGGTAGCAGGAGTGATTTTCGACAATCAGCGTGCAGAAAAAAGGGCAGGCCCGGGGGCCACGAAAGCCTGAAAGGTTAAGGAGTGGGGCTATACTAGCTAATCGCCCCAGAGATAGCGCAATGGCATCAGCAACAGGAAGACAAGTTTTATGAAAATCAGTGAAACCCGCCCTGGCAAAAGGCACTCCCTTCGCTCCGCCTGCCTTGAGGCGACCGTACCAGGGACACACCCTCGGCTGAAGCACGATGCAGCCCGACGCTTGCGGGCTACGATGCATAGCCTCTGCTGGGCGTTGGAGCTCAAGGGGATGAGGACGTACCGACCAGCATTTGGTTTCCCACACATGGTTGGGATGGAGCAACCGCTTGCTTTTACATTCCTCGGCTCAAGGTGGCCATGCATACCCCCTTTTTAGTTTTCTAAGCCTTGTTCTGCCTCGGCCCGTGCACAGTTCGCGCTTGGCTTGTTGGCACGCTCAAGAGCAATTATTGCGCTGTTTTCCCATTGAAGACTCCCCTTTCAAGCCGGCTGTAGGTCGGATGGGCTGTTCACCCAATTTGAGCACAACCAGGATGATCGTTGCCCCCTGAATGCCTAGCCCAACTTGGGCATTTTCTCAGCCGCGTCTGAGAAGGACATGGGTCCTAGTGGATGCACCGTGGCGCCCACCGCAGTGTGCTCCATAGGCCGAACTGGTAACGCAGGTTCGCAAACCCTTTGATTCTTTTGCGACCAAGCCATTTACCGGAGGGTTTTTTTGTTTGGCTGACTCAACGCGTCACTGGGCCAACACCCCAGGCGCTTTGCGCGGGTGCGCCCATCTCTTTTGCGGGTGATTGTACTCACCATCCGGTGGGCCGCAGAAAGCTTCTGCGCCCCCTTATTTGCTTTCCCTCGACCGTATTTACCCTAGGCTGTGGTTTTGTTCTACCGGCGACGCTAAGACTTCTCACAGTTTAGTCTTTATTTTTTAGCTCAAACGTTAGCCCTGGTCACTGGTGCTCAACCAGCGGATTGGTTGGAGTGTACATGGTTTAGCTGCTTGTCCAAAGGTTGGTTAAAGTTAAGCCACCCATAAATCCTTGCGTGGGTCTGCGAGCGGGGCTGGAAATTATAAAGGGCTGAGTCTTTTACCTCATTCCCATTGCTCTCTTTTCTTGATACTTGTATGCCTTATCAGCCAACAGAACTGGCTCAACGTTGAGGCCACTACTCAACCGGACCCACACTTTGCTCTCCTTGTTCCCTCGCAGTCTGCGTCATTGAGAACCACGACTGCTGGCCCCGGGCCATTGCCGCCAAGTCCGCTGACCAAGGTGGGCCAATGGCACCGAGCCATGGCTGACTACCAAATTTTCAAGTTTCGTCTGGCAGTGTCGGATTCGAGTGGCCGTGGCGAGAGCCGACGCTACCGCCGCCGGGCCTGTGACCGATGCGTTCGCCGCAAGATCCGGTGTAATGGGCAGGAGCCGTGCGCCAAGTGCTTGCGGGCAGATGCCGACTGCCACTTTGGGTATATCTCTCGCCAGCCTCCTAAACTCAGCCAGTCACTGGCGCATGGCTCGCGGCCAAAAAAACGAAACCAGGCCAACGCGTCTTCCCAAGCCCAGCGGCGACGGACCAAACTATCGGCGCGCGGCTTGCAGCAGACAGCCACCCGGTCCCCCACGCTTTTGCCCATGCCCTTGTCCATCTCTGATACGCCCACAAGCCCTAGCTCCCCTATAACACCGATGGCGCTAGATACCCGGCCGATAGTTCCTTTAAGCAATGTAACATGCCCAACCATACTGCCATCTCCACCAACTTCCCAGGCGCTCGTGCCATCGATGCAGCCTCGGCAAGACGTGGTCCAGCACCTCACTTCCATCATTGATCGGCTTCGCATTAGCCCTCCGTACGACGACACCGATACCACTACCGATGAGGACTACTCATGGATGACCATACAAACCCACAGCCAGGTTCATTCTTCTATCGTGCATCTGCCACCGCTAACCACTGTCATTGCCCAGTCACGCTTGGACACCCTGTGGTCCCCACAAGTCTCGAGATCAGCCGAACCTATATTAGCTCCACTGCTACACCTCAACAAGTACGCTAAATTCCCGCCGCCATCCAGGCGGTTACTAAAAACCGAAGACGACGTTATCTATCATCCAGCCCTGGTGCGCTGTATTCTGGCGACGTTTGTGGAGTACCAAATTCGAATATTCAAGAAACTGTACTTTAAACGCCTCCTTCGCAAACTTACCCGCCGCGAGATGCAGCCCCTGTCGTTTCATTTCTTGATGGCGTTCGGCACTTCCTTGACGCTGTTGGGACACAGGGACAGCCTCCCCCATGCTGTCCGAAAACGCCTATCGCATGCGTACCTTGAGCGCTTCAATGATTTGCTTACCCAGGCCCTGAAAAACCCTACCCTGGAGACACCGTACCTTACCTATATGATAGCCACAGCGGTTGGTTCCACGCAAAACTCTACGACCTTTGTCAACTACACAGGTAAATTTCAATCAATGCGGTCACTTAAGCTGGTAACACAACACCTACAACCGGCTATGCGCCAAATTATGGTATAACGCACTGGGCACAGTGTACTTAGCACGAAAGGAAACTGTGCTGTTGCTGCTGCTTTTGTAATGTTGGCGGGTTTACGGGACTATAGAGACTGGCCAAAGGTAAGCGCGTGCTGAAATTCATCAAGCAAAACTTTTTACCAGAACCCGTGCCTAGCTATGTCGTGTTTGGTGATGGCGAAGCCTGAGCTATGCCAGCCTCAGCGTAGCCTTAGCGCCTGATTTGTTAGCATCTTGCGCTGTGGATTATGTTTATTGCTGGAACATCGTCACTATTAGATTAATGCAGCATCACCGATATCATTTGGTAGATTTACCGAGCGACAAGTCTTCCAGTGACTTTATTTCGCCTGCCCCAGCCGAAGACAAGTACATCAAAGAGTACAAACGTCGGGCATTTTGGGAAATACGTACATTGGACAGTGTAATTAATTGTTTATCTGGAAAGTCGGGCCAGTATTACGGCCAAGCAACCAGCGTTCAACCAGTCAACGACCAGCTGATCCAAGAGATCCTGACCATGGACCCTGATCGTGACCAGTACCCTGCAGTCATTCCAGGTATCCGGCACGCCATAAGTGGGTACGAGCCGTTGACAGCATTTGTGTACCTGGCTGGTGACGTGGCCAACCTACGAGCCAAGGCCCATGCGCACCTGTACCATGGCCAACAGCACGTGGCGAGTGCGCCGAACAGGAATTGCCAGGCTAACAAAGCTCTGCCACGTCCTCAAGTGCCATTTCCCCCTGATGCCCAAGCAGAGTACTATGAGCTCAACGAACGACTACAACGCTGGTATGCTACGCTGCCCCAATATTACGAACTGCCCATTTATTCCAAAGTTGACCAGAGCATGCTCGAAAAGCATCCAACGCACTATAGCAGTCTCTGCTACATCTATAGCCATTTCCACATGGTGAACATCTTTCTCAATGTGCACAATTGGTCGATAGGCAGTCCTCATACCGACCCTGGGCTCTTTGTGCCAGAACTGGACGAACGTTGCCATCGATGGGCGCTAACGTCAGCCAATGACTTCACCCGCTGGTGCTTGCCATTTGTCCGGCGTATGCCCATCCATTACTTGAACGCTGCCATCGCTTGCCACGTATTTGCGAGCGCCATGAAGTACACCTTGACCTTGAAAGATTTTTGGTACCACCATACCTTGATAGACACTGATCAACCATCCAACCCTCGTACCCACGACCAAAGGGCAAGGTCGACCACATCCATTACCCGCACTGAAGCCGAAGAGAGCCTGCAGCACCTGCGAGCCACCATCAATGATTATTTAGCGGTGATGGATTTCCTTCGTGATTATATCTCGTATGCCAAGTCGCTTAGCGACTTTGTTCGTGCCCAGCTACAAGCATGCCATGCTGACACACGTCTGGAATGATTGACTCTAGCAACAATTGGGTATATGGCTTACAAAGTGTAACTCGTGTTGGGCGGTATGTGCAGTGAATTAAGGATAATATCATGTTTGGTAATTGGTCTGATTCCCTTCCCAAAGTCTTTTTTTAGTAAAAAGGCTAGAACAGACCAAGGACTGCTGATCCACTTGCCACAATGGGATGTGCGATCTTCCTCACTCCTGACTGGGCGCTGAACTGCCAGCTGCATACGATAAAACAGTAGACTAGCGGAACATAGATTGCTCCACGAGTCATTGTCGACTGCACCTTGCCCTGCCTCCACCTTTTAGGCTGGCTCGGCATTTACAGGCTGCCGGCTGCCCTTGTGCCATGGCTTCCAAAGCTTGTGTATTTGTTTTATATTTTTTCTGTTTCGTCAATCGTTTTCTTGGCTGCGAAGGCCCCCGCGCTTTAAAGACGTGGGCAGTACACCCGCCCCGCATTCAGCAGTCCGACAATGGCAATCATAAGTCGCAAATCGTCACCGTGTGTAGCGGGCAAGTCGGTGGCCGCGGTCAACACAACCGGACCCCGCCCCACCAAAGCCAGCGGCCCGCGCATGGCTCAATCTCGCCGTCTACTACAAGTGGTGGCGCTGCTCATCGCTGGCATCCTGGCTGTCCATTTACTAATCACGACCCGTTGGTTGGAACGTATATCCAAGTCCTTTCCCGTGGGCCCTTACCAACCAGTGCCAGGTCACCCGTTGCGGCAGTACGCGCCACCCAGTCACCACGCCAAGGGGAATTCGTCACACCCATTGTCGCCGCTTTGGGTTACACGGCGAGCGCAGGTGGTGGCAGCGTTTCGGCATGCATGGCAAGGGTATAGTCGGGATGCGTTTGGCAGCGATGAATACAAACCACTCACGCATACTGGGACCAATCTTACGGCTCAGGGCAAAGGTATTGGGTATACGATTGTCGACTGCTTGGATACGATGCTGTTGATGGGGCTCACCGAGGAATACCAGGAAGCGCGCACATGGGTCGCCCAGCGGCTGAACTTTGATATTCCTGGGGAAGCAGTCTCCGCCTTTGAAATCACGATCCGCGTGTTGGGTGGACTACTCTCGGCGTACCATCTAAGCAACAACGATGCCCTGTATCTCACCAAGGCCGTTGATTTGGCTGACCGGCTGATGACTGCCTATGCGCCCGAAAGCAAGGGCAGAAATGCCAACCAGGCTAGCAGCCATAATTACAACAGCCTAGGGGACTCACGCTCCTACCCAACCGAGCAGGTGTACCTGGGCCGGTCACCGGTGGGGACGTCAAAGTACAAATCCGAAGCGGCCACGATGATTTCATGGCAAGATGTTCCAGTATCCCTGGCAGAAGTAGGCTCAGTGCAGCTCGAAATGGCGTACCTCTCGCACCTTACTCACAATGCCACGTATCACCGGCGAGCCCAGCAAATCATGGCTTCGTTGCGCCAAGTACCTGCACGCGATGGGTTACTGCCCATCCTGATCAACCCCACGACGAATCAAGCCTATTCCCCTGAGATCCGACTAGGTTCACGCGGCGACAGCTATTACGAGTACCTGTTAAAGCAGTGGGTGCAGACCCGTGGTCACCGCGACCAGCATGTGCACCGTGAGCTGTACGACGCAGCCGTAGAGGGCATCAAACGCCACCTGGTGCGTGTGACCCCGCAGGCGCATTTGGCCATGGTGGGTGAAATGCCCTATGGTGCCACTGATCCAAGGCTGTCCAAGGCGGATCCATCTGGATCCCACCAACGCCCAACTGGGACCCAAAGCGCAGACTATTACGCCAAAATGGACCATTTGGTGTGCTTTTTGCCCGGGCTGCTCGCTTTGGGCGCCACCCGAGGCTACTCACTAGCAGAACTGACCACGGCCCAGCACTCGGGCCAGTTGACGATGACCGCTCGTGATCAAGAGGACCTCGATTTAGCAGAGAAGCTAATCTGTGGGTGCTGGCACATGTACAATTTCACTGCAACGGGCCTGGCGCCTGAAATCATCCACTACACGATTGACCGCGAAGCCACCTCACCGTACACAGCCACCACTGCATCGGCCCAGCCGCGGGTCCAGTGGCCAGCGGTCAGTGCCCGCAACCTTGGCGCGATCGACGTACAAGCTCCATCAGCACTTAATCGCCCAGCCGCCACCGCGGTCGCCGAGGACTTTAACATCCGCACGCTGAACCGGCACAATTTGCTCCGACCAGAGACCGTCGAGAGCTTGTTTGTGCTGTGGCGCATCACCAAGCGACCGCAGTACCGCGAGTGGGGCTGGGCCATTTTTGAGGCTTTCGAACGGCACACGCGTGTGGCGACGGGAGGGTACACTTCAATTAACGATGTCACCAAGGTGCCGCCGCCACCTCGGGATAAGATGGAAACGTTCTTTTTGTCGGAAACCCTCAAGTATTTGTACCTGTTGTTCGGCCCTGACGACACCATTTCGTTGCGTGACTATGTGCTGAACACCGAAGCGCACCCGCTTCCAATCCTAAACCAGCCTCGGTTTTCTGACCCCCAGCGGTAAAGCACTGCGAATGAGTCAAGCATACTTTGTTCATTTTTTTGCCCTATGTGTATGCACTTTGCTTAGTACAATAGGCGTATGCCAGAGAGCCGGCTGTCGGGCTTTAGGGCTGGGCAATGGTTTCGCTTCCAATTCCGCGCGTCAAGAATAAATAGTGGCAGCCAGAACCGTGCATGTAGGCTGCCTGGCAGGAGCAGCTAGGGGGGGGGGTGGTGGTGGCAAGCAGTCTACTGATCACGTTATCCGACCAATGTTCTGGCGCAGCCAAAGGTCGGAATGGCCCAATCTTCTTCGCCTACTGCTTGCGATCACTAAGGCCTCTTTTATTTCCCGCTTCTAGCCTAGTGGGGGGAGCCTATACTAAACACGCAAATCTTTTTTGCCAGGCGCACTCCAGCCGAAGACTACTGCTAAAACCAATTGTCGCTTGGCGTCAATCCTCCTAGGCTTCTTTCTTTTTTGTTGCGTGTGTGGCCGTGCGCGCAAGATTCCTAATCCCCACCTTACTGCTGTGCCGTGCCAACCACGCCACACTCTTGCACCTTTACCATCCACGATCCACACCCTTTGATTTTACCTACTTGCTCTGTTTCCGCTGTCCTTTCTTATCCTACTACCACTACTTCGTTATTCAGCTTGTTCGCCATGGACGTGACGACGCAATTGGCAAAGTACGAAAAGTTTGTCGAGGAGCGTCTCCAGCCGGATCTAGCGGGGCTACTTTCCGAGCGGGACGTTTTGTACGAGAAGCTGTCCGAATACAGCAAACTCCGACTCAACATTGAGCAGCTGGACAAGCACGGCCTCCAGAGTTTGAAGACGCAGGTTGATCTAGGAGCCAACTTTTACGTTCAGGCCAAGGTCCCTAGCGTCGAATATATCTACGTCAATGTTGGGTACGGCTTTCACCTCCAGCTGTCGCATAGCGAGGCCCTGGCGTACATCGGTAAGAAGGAACAGCAGCTCCAGAAACGCACCACCCAGCTGACCGACGAGGCCAACCACATCAAGGCTCAGATTAAGACGGTGTACCTGGCTATCGCTGAACTACTTGAGTTGTCGGGAGGAGCGGCTGCGACCTCCAAGAGTAGCCACTAACTGGTGAGAAAGAAGTGAGGCCAAGTCTACATCCTTTAGTTTTTCTTTCTCTTTCTCTCTCTCGCTTTTCATACGTACATAATTATGATTGATAGATCATTTGTTTTATACGCACATGCTACATACAAACTGGGGTATATACGTGCTGCGCTACCCGCTCTTGTTTTTTGTTCCTGTACCATATCCCTGCACATACCTGTTGCCTATTTCAGTCGCTGATGCACCTTGGTTGCTCATTTGCGCTTCCACTTTAATCCACCAAATAAACGCACACACATATGCACACAAACACTCTCTCATTCACTTTATCTCAGTCTAACAATATTGCCCCACACCCGAGGTTATAAACACAGCAATGCCCGCCTTCAGCTACAAATATGTTTGTGGACACAAAGAATCCACGTTAGCCATTATTTTCACACACACAAGACTGCCCAATGGCAGTATAAACGTGGACCGAAGCGAAGAGCACCCCACTGTGCGAGCGTGTTTAAAGGTTGCGAATGATTTGCTTGGTGAACGCGCTGCACGAGCCGTTGCCGCCCAAATCGCCCGTCAGGTCCTTGCCCGATGCGATGGTCTTGAGAGCGGCACCTTCGATGGTATCGGCATAATCGTTAAGGCGCATGTGCCGCAACATCATGACGGACGACAGGAGCAAGGCGGTGGGGTTGGCCTTGTCCTGACCGGCAATATCGGGCGCGGTACCGTGGACCGATTCAAAGATGGACGCATCGCGGCCAATGTTACCCGAAGGCGTCAACCCCAGGCCGCCAATCAACCCAGCGCACATGTCGCTGAGAATATCACCGTACAGGTTGGGCATGACCATCACGGTGTGGTTGAAATTGATAGGATCCTGGGTGATCTGCAGGCAGGCACGGTCCAGAAGGATATCATCAAACTGGACGCTGGGGTACTCCTTGGCCACCTCTTGGCACGCGCTCAGGAACAGACCGTCGGACAGCTTCATGATGTTCGCCTTGTGCACCGCCGTGACGTGATTGCGGCCGCTCTTTTGTGCGTAGTCAAAGGCAAAGCGCGCGCACCGTTCCGACGCCTTCTTGGTGATCAGCTTGATGCTCTGCACCACACCACTCACCACTTCGTGTTCAATTCCACTGTACTCGCCCTCGGTATTTTCGCGGATCAGCACCGTGTTCACATTCTCGTATGGCGTCTTGTACCCCACAATGCTCTTGCACGGCCTGACATTGGCGTACAGATTGAAGGTGCGGCGCAGCGTCAGGTTCATCGACACGTGCCCTTTACCAATGGGCGTGGCCAACGGGCCCTTGAGCGCAATGGTGTTCTTTTGTACCGAGTGCAACGCATCGTCAGGGATCGTGGTGCGTCCGTTGCGGAGGATGGGGGTAACATTGACCGACTCCCACTCAATCGGCACCTGCAAGGCGAGCCCCAAGGACCATATATAAACACACCTACCAAGCGCTAATAAAGAGAGTGAGACGCTTGACAGGGACTATTCCCATTGGGGTCACTGTGTTTAGGTACCACTTGCGTCTGACAGCTGCCACTAACTACGGACATTACACTCAAGAAAGTTACACCGGTCGAGGAAGCACGTACCTTGGCCGCTTCAAAAATTTGCTGCACCGATTCAGAGATCTCCGGCCCAATGCCATCCCCAGGAATCAACGTCACTTCGTAGTTGCCCTATTGTCCCGGCCATATGGGCAACGCAGTTAAACCATGCATGAGGTTAGACCCGTTTCATGTAGTCAAATTTGGCATCCCTGCAGCAAGGCTACTCGCAACTGCATTTTTAGGCGTAAACTGCGTGGGCTTGGGCGGCCACCTGGCCGGGCATTCGCCATCGATTAGGCCTTACTTACATTGGCATTTTTGGGGCGCTCGTAAATACCAGTGACTTGGCCAGGAGCGGCAGCAGCAGTAGCCAGAGTTCGGGCCATCTAATAGTGTTCCCCAACCCATCCCCAACAAATATGCACCCATAGTTCAAGTTGCACTGTCGGTAATTGGCTAACCAAGGCCTTGGATTACTTCCTTCGTCGTGCGGCCAAGGTCATTAGGCCTTACTCCCAGGTCCCTGGGTGGGGCTGCTAGGCTGCTTTTATTCAAGGCACTTACCGATTGGCGGGCCAGCCCAGACAGCACCGCGCGTTGTGAGCGAGCAACGAACATGGTGAAAGCAAATGCCAAGAAAGGCCGAAACGACAAGGGTAGCCGAAAAACGCGTACAAATAAAAGATAACTAAAGCCAAAGTACTCCACCAAGCACAGCTAGAAACGAGAAAGAGAAAAGCGACAGAGAGAGGAATCGTAAGCCCAAGGTAAAGGGATGCACAGCAAAAAGCGCACTGTCGCCAGAAACAAATAGCAGCTACGTCGCACCAGGTGTCTGGTATTTTGGGGCAGCAAAAAATAGGGCCAGAAAAATATCCCCACCACCAAGCCAAACCCAACAACCAAATAGGAAAAAAAATACTCAAGCGTGGGCACCCAAAGGGATTATTCGTTCGATTTTTGTGCAGAGGGGTACACCGAGTGGGTGTCTGTCAACCTGCTGCTACTTCTCTAGCATGTCCACACTTTTTCCACCAATTCACGCCTAGGAACGCCACGCTACAAAAAATTTCCCCAAGCTGCCGAGGCGGGTTGGCTGACTGGTTGACCCAGCCGTGGCCACCATAGATAAAGCCACCAGATAAGCCCAGTATGGATGGGGGAAGTTGCTGATAGGCTTCAAGTGCCATGTGGTAAAACAACGGTCCACGGGGGCTAGAAATCGCTTTGCTGCTGCTTGTCTCAACGCCTCAGTAACACAAGCCGGCCCCATTGCCCCCACCCACCGGCTCTGAGCAGTACCAGATGAACAACGCTACGAACGGTCTGGCAGGTGCACCTGATCACCCTCCCCACAGGCGGAGTTCACAAGCCACAGCCACCCTGACTAACCAACTTGGCGTCTCCACACTCTGCTGTAAACAACGACAGTGCATACATCAACAATGCCGCCGCACCATGCTTTATTGGGTGGAATAGCTAGACTACATGGTCACTTGGTCGGGTAGGGCATCGAGCCCAATGCACCGTCGGCGGTGTATGTCCTTGCTACCCAGTGCTGCTGGATGGATAGTGTGCTCCAAGGACCCTGGTTGGGCCGGATCTATCGCATCGACTCCTTCCTCGCTGTACCACCGACAGCCCTGTAGTGCCACAAGACCAAAGGCACAGTTGGTGACAGCTGCCCTAAGCTGGTTAGAGAGCTGCTCCTGATAATCGCCGTCGTGGTGGTAGCCATTGGCGACCTGGCAACGAGATCGTTTAAGCCACCACTGGGCCCACGGCTGAGAGAACTTGGAGCAGCTCACAAACCCAATGCCTACCAGGGGACTCACCATCTCCAGGATATGAACCTGTTGGCCCTGGTGATGGCGGCGAACGTGCAGGGCTGGCAATGGGCAGTCAGCGTGGGTGGAAAGGCATTGCTGATATTGCCTCCAGGTATCGCAGGCGCTGGGGACCTGCACTGTACCCACGATGCGTGGATGCTGCAAGTACCGAACAACCCAGTCGTAGGGAATGGTCATGGTGGATGTGGGTAGCGCAGGAGTGGTGGTCGTTAGGGAGGAGTATTTTCTGCGTAGCCGTCGCCATGTATTTACCCACGGGATTGGAACGGACGTCATCGTTCTAAGCGACAGCATCAAAGCAAGCGGACTGAGGACCTAATGAGCAGTTTACCGTAAATTGTGCAGAAAATTTGAACCGCTGTAAACGTCACAGGTCGAGCGGATAGCCTGCGCAGTTGTGTGCCATATGTATACATATATACCAAAAATATTCAGCTAAACTCCGCAGGAGCTTTGGGCGCCACTGGCCACCCTTTTTATACAGCTTGCAACGGGATTAACTAGGCCATGACTTACTCCTAAAGGCGGCATCCGGTCTGTTCTTTGCCAATGCAGAGCTATATTGGGAGCGAGGACTCGGATGGCCTATATGTAAATGGTAGCCTCATGGAATCCAATGGTATCACAAAGGGTCGCCGTTTTACTGCTGATCAGCCTAAACTGGCCATTGACATCGAGTAATGGCGCATTGAAAAAAAAGAGGGCTTCATATCAACAATGCCTAAACCCAAGCGAGCGAGTGCATGCTGGGCCGCCATATGTTCCTCTTGTGCACCATGGGAGTCGAGGTGGCAATGGCCAAGTGCCGCTCGACCAGTCGTTGTTAGGCTGCTTGGCTGAGATGGTAGCACATTCAAGTCACGGTGCACCTGCACAACCGCTGGGTGCACGCTGCGCCGTGACCACCAATGGGCCTGGTGAGATCACAGGCCAAGTAAGGCTAGAGCATATGTGTGCGCATCGAGTGAACACATGTCGCACAAGCCCAGTGCTGCTGCACGATGGCAAGGGATTGTTCTAGTGCCAGCACCTCCAGACAAACAAATGGGTGGCTCATAATACGGCCGGGTGCAGCCATTAGTGGTCTCAAAGCGGGATGCTTGACACGCCTATCGACCTGCCAACTTGAAAGGGATGACTGCGCTGTGCCTGCTATTCCCTCGCACTCATTCCTCCCTTGCTTTGCCCCTCCCCTTTGAACTTCTCCCATCGTTCACAAGGATGCACGTCGTGCTGCGCATGGGCGAAAAAAAACCGCCAGGAGATGGAGATGCTGTGCATGTCCAAGTGGGTCGTTTACTGCCGCTTTGTACATGGTGACAGTATCGTCATTTCATCTCCCCCTTCACTGATGACAGCGAACCCAACCTGCCTCCTGTTTTTTTTTAATTCTCTCTTTCTGCCTCCTTTCCTAATCCGAGGGTAGCCCAAGTGGCGCACTTGGAAACCCTGCGCATATATTTTGGTCCTTTTAATTCAAGGATGGCCACGCTGGCCCAGCGAAACCTTGAGGTCATGGTAAAACATACGCCTATGAAACCTCTCCTACCCGCTCTTCAGCAGGGAACTGAATCACAGCTACACGCTGCACTGAAGCAACGACCAGGTCCACTGCTTCGCCTGTTGCTGACATGGTATCCGCTCTCAAACACCGGTGCGCTCGGGTGTCCTGTTCGCGTTTGGTCAGACTAGTCAGCGATTATCTACGAGTACTAGGGCTTTGGTTGTTCTCAGAGCTGTCCTCCGCTCACAAACACACATATACATGCGTGCACACAGGTTTCCCTCTCTCTCTCTCTTTCTCTCTCTGACTCTTACTATTCCTCTTTTGTTCCCTTGCTCTCGTAAAAGCCCTTTAACAGGCCAGGTTTTGGTTGGCCCTACGCCCAGCACCTTTTTTTACTGCAACGCCTTTGTGCCGCAATCACATCGACCTAATGCTACGCTAATTCCGCTTTAACCCACTATAACCACCCATCGCTGTGCTGCAACCACACACACCACGCCGACGTCCCTTGCGCCACGTTTTTGTTTATCGGGTATTTGCCAGTTTGGTCGGGTGAATGCCGTTACCAAATCTCTGGTTGGCCGCCCACCGCCCGTTTGTTCGTCTGTCCGTGCGCGCCCCTGCCGTCGCCCTTACTTCTTTGCGCCTTTGCAGTTCTCCCCGTCGGGCTCTGCACACTACACCAGCCACAGGTACGTGACTTGCTTGAGCAGCTCCATGCTGACGAACTGCGGAATGGCTGCTGGATGGTGGTGAATCCCATTGCCGCCCTGGCACGATTGGCCGCCGCTATTACCCACACCGAGCACTGGAAGCTAGTTGGCACTATGCTATTGGCTTAGCATGCCTGGTAATTTGACGCCTGCAGTTCCAACATTTATCACAATACATGCCGCTGTGCTGATCTTGTTAACGTATTGGCCGGCCTAGCCATGCATATCGTTCCCGTTCCTGCGCTCAAGGATAATTACTCCTACCTCATCATCGACGACAAGAAGAATGAAGGTACGCTGGCATTAATTGCGCGATTTGCGTTGTTTGTGGGCTGCCACTTCCTTCCATTTGCCCGCCTTGGTTTCATGCGCATCTAAAAGAAAATAGGTCAGTATCAACAAACCAACCATCAACTCACGTGTTTGTCGCTGTCACTGCCATCCTCACTTTATTATGTGAATCAACCCCATCCTTCCTCGTGGTCGACGTACGGATACGTAGCGGCCCTAGTTGACCCCGTCGAACCAGGCAAGATCCTGCCGTTGGCCAGTCAAGGCGGATTTAAACTAACCGCCTTGCTAACAACCCATCACCACTGGGACCACTCGGGTGGCAACATCGAAGTGGTATCCAAGCACCCCGGGCTGTTGGTCTATGGTGCCGATGCTTGGATCCCTGAAATCAACTACGTTATCAAGGACGGCGAGAAGTTCCAAATTGGTTCGTTGACCGTGACGCCTTATATGACCATTGGCCACACCAAGGGCAGCGTTTCATTCTACGTCACAGACGGCGACCAAAAGGCCCTATTTACCGGTGATACCCTGTTCATCGGTAAGTACCACAAAATTCAGCTGATGGGATATCCAAAGTTATGAGTCCGCTTAGGCGTAACAACGCACTTAAACTTGTATCACCGGAATGCCCATATCCTCCACCCTGCATGCTCTTCTAAACCACGATGTGCGGTGGTAAACCAATCGTGGATTTTTGTGGCAACTCATAGGAGGCTGTGGCCGTTTCTTCGAAGGCACTGGGGAAGACATGTACCACTCCTTGATCGAAGTGATTGGGTCCCTTCCTTTGGACACGCAGATCTACTGTGGCCATGAATACACCCTTCAGAACCTCAAGTTTGCTAGTACCGTTGACCCCAACAACCCAGCCCTGCACCAGAAATGGGCCCAGTGCCAGCACCAACCCATCAACGTACCTAGCAGCCTGGGTGAAGAAAAACAGTACAACCCGTTTATGCGGGTCAACGAGCCCGCACTAAAGGCTGCCACCAAAAAAGACAACCCCATAGAGGTCATGCAGGAACTGCGAAACCTCAAGGACAACTTTCAATAGCCCACAAGTGTCCCAATGGTCTTTGCACGCTCCCAAGTCGATGTGCACCAGCCTGTGGGCTTACCTGGTTGTTTCTGTTCCTGTTCTGCGATTGCTGTATGTTGGGCCTGCAAAAGCATGAAGAGCCTGTGTGTTTTGAAGCAGGGTTGGCTGGTTAAGTCCGATGAAAGCCTGTGCCTGGGAGGCTAGCATACAGCAGCATTGCATCCAACCATAAAGTCCATGGCGTCGCCAAGGCCTTAGGAAAAGAGACACCGGGCATTCCTCCAAAGCGTACCAGGTTTGATATACTTTGACCGTGCGCTCGCCTCGTTTATTGCACTGTGGCAATAATCCGCCAGTAAACGGCCAGAGAATATTTACCAAAGAATGTTTTAAAAAAGACCACAGTTGGCGTGTTCCGGGTGTGTAGGAGGGGACCATGCCATACTGGTTCGTCGCAACCAGCAAACGCGTATGTTCTACGCCCGACTAAACTGGAACTCCAGATCCATAACACTCACTTCGTTATTGGCCTAATGTGAAAATAAATGGTTTAAAAAATCAAATAAAGGAGCAAGAAGGTAACCTATGAGTATCTAATGACCATGCTGCGTATGTCCATTGCTGCAAACAGCCTGTGGACCTTGGGGTACATTTTGGCCAAGGAAAATTTCCCCTCAGAAAGCAAACGATTACCTTTTCATCATAGTCAGCCCAGTCGCCGTCGGTGAGATCAATTTCGTCAAAGATCTGGCCCGATTCGACCCCAACCGCCTTCCAGCCACTCTATATCAGCAAGTAAACAGAATAACGTAGGTCAAACGAGTCATAGTCAGAGGAATTGATTCACACATAATAGGCGAATGTGCCAGCAAATCAACACCAATAAAAACCTGTGATATTATCATCCTTGCCCACGTACCCGGGCTTCAAATTCAACGGGCTCCAGGCCGCGGCATTCGAGGACAGCGATACGCGAGAACTGGCCATTGTGCTCGGCGTCGTACGAGGTTACTTGCGGGGGATCAAATGCTGGTTGCGCCAAAAAATGGCACAACGATAAAATATCAATCGCATACCGACATAGCAGTTAAGACAGGAGGGACAGCACAGTCCATAACAAAGAGCTCAACGTCTGTCAAGAAGCATTCTCACGAACAAAACGCGACGAGGCCTGAACGCCATTAGCGAGCAGGAGGTTGGTTGCGTTTGACCAGCGGCTTACATGCGGATCCTTCACGCTTGCAAAACTTGCAGCGCATGACCAAATGGGCCTCGCCACGGCTTCCAGAAA
>JANBQA010000235.1:0-20264 GCA_027576955.1 Dimargaris xerosporica
TTAAGGCTTGAATAAATACCTGTTATTTATTACATCGTTTACTGTTGTTGGTCCTGCTCGGCCGAATTTTGTGACAGGAGGACGGCAGGAGGTGAAATTCTCAAAAATGTCACCACGCGGTATTCGCAAAAATAGCTCTGCCCCACCTGTTTCGCAAAAGCATTGGGCGGCTATGAGCGCGAGTACAATGGAGTCGGACCTTTATGTGGGTCCTGGTATAAGCGAAACCGAATCGGACGAGATAGTCAGCACCCAATTGAGTGATCAGGTCAAGGAACACACGGTGGTGGTCGAATTTGACCTGTTGCGAAAGCAAGCAATGCCTCGCGATACTGATGCCGCAGATCGAGCCATTCAGATTCATTATCAGGTGTGCAACTCAGGCCATCTGACTCCTCAGCCGGGCTACCTTACAAAGCTAATCAGCGGGGTAATCTTGGACGAAAAGGCAGTCTATCCCGAGATTCAGTATCTCTTGGATGTGTGCGCGCGTGCGGTATTTGACGGTGTGCGTGGGCTGGGTTTCAACCACTCAGTTCGGCAGCAGACGCATCTGTTGCAATCGATAGGCCAGTTTGACTATGTGCCGATAGGTGCGGATAATAACTATCGACCGGACATTGCAATCACTGCACAAGGGGTGCTAACCGATGGCTACCCAGATCCACCGTCCCCGTCTCTCTGGCGGAATATTGTGGCCGTCATTGAGGTGAAGTGGGGCACGACTGCCAACAACACAGAGGGCGAGCCGAGCCCAGACACGCTGGACAAGACGTGCGGTCAGCTGGCGCGATACGTTTTGAATATGAACACCACCCAGCCGAATCGTCGGTTTGCGTGGTCGGTCTTTATTATCAATACTTACGCGTACGTCTGCCTGCTTGGTCGGGACCGTATTTACCGAACGAAAGCCATTGACCTGGGCACGCTGGTTGGCCGCCAACAGTTTACTCAGTTTGTTGTCTATTGGTCACTGGCTGGCCCCGCTCAATTCGGACTGGATGCTACCCTCCACTATGACTCCGATTCGAAGAACTGGGTGATCGAGTGCTTCGACGACGCCGATATCACGCTAACAAGGCGCGAGTTTTACGCCAAACGTGATACGGTATTTATCCGTCCATCGTTGTTTGGTCGCCGTACGGTGTCGCTTTCTGCGTCGGCGAAACCGGGTGGCAGTGCGACGGTGTTTATCAAAGGTGCGTGGCCCGTGTCCACCCCTGATGCACCAGGCCAGGATCCGCGGAGTGAAACCACGCTGCTTCGCCAAATTGACGAGCATTTTTCCAAGCACGACCCGGGTGTGCCCTACCCCAAACTCGTTCTCGGCGGCAGCGTTTGGCAGGGCGGCCATGGCGGCTTGGAGCGTGACGATACCCGTTTGGCATATGGTGCCATCGACGGTGCCTTGCATTCGCCTGACACGGACTCGCCATCGCCGGCGTACCGTGTGCATTGCCGCATGGTGATGATGCCGCTGGCCGAGCGTCTAGACACGCTGGACAATTTCAACGACCTGATCAAGGTGCTGACCGATGTGATGGCGTGCCATCGAAAGCTGTACGACGAATGCAAGATTTTCCATCGGGACATATCCATCAACAATATCATGGTAGTTCGTCAGGGCAGCGCGGTGAGAGGCATGCTCGTCGACTTCGATAATGCCGTTCCCTTGAGCCTCAAGGTCTCATCTGGTCAACCCGAGCGCACGGATACGTTGCCGTTTATGAGTATCGGCAATTTGGAGAACAACGATACGGAGCGCACGTCCCTCGACGATTGGGAATCGATCCTTTATGTCATTTGTTGGGCCGGTACTTATGGTTTTGCATTGAATCCTCCTGCCAAACCAATGGACCCCGCAGCGCCCAAACCAACGCTTCATCGGTGGCTGAAGGGCTCCACGGCGGACGTTGCGTCAGAAAAACGTAACAAAATGGAGAGCCCCAAAGCTGTTGGTCGAATTGTTGAATGCTTTCAGCCCTTAGCTGGCGTTTTAAATTTACGAAGACTTACTCAGGAGTTACATTTAGCTTTATTTCAGTATCGTAAATGTCCGGGTGCAGAGTTGGTGGGTCCTTCTTCACTTGAGCTATATCGATTGACGGCCAACCGCGGCAACAATTATGACCCGCTCTACGCCCGCGTCGATTACGAGAAGAGAATCGCTAAAAAATGTCACAAGGTACTGCAAGCGGCTCGCAATGCACTTGATCAGCCCAGGGGGAAGAAACCGCGAACCTAAGCCGATCAAGTATGCGGCTTTACAGCTGACAACATTATTCTGTGGCTATCTGGGCTGGACACCTATGACATTTAATAAAATGCCATTATTCCTATATTTGTGGTCTTTATGTGAAGTGTTGCGTTATGAACTAACGCCTATATTACCGAGTACTTTACTTGCTGTTGTTTATGTAGCTGGGTACTTTCGCTGCCCTGCCACCCGAAGTCGGCGGGATCACCCTGCCAATGGCTGTAAACTTTTACTGTAAATGGCCCTCACACCTTCTATCGAATCCAGCGACCATGTCTATTTTTGTGGCTCAAGTGTTGGAAATGGCTAACCTGTTCCGTCAGCTGCCTTTATCATGCCAACTCAAGCGCGGCTGTTACTCTTTGCACTTTTCTCTTCTAAAACTTCTCCTTCATTACAACAGTGCCGTTAATTAAAACATCTATTAAACCATTTTAAATTCGCAATAAAAGGTAACCTACATCTATAATTTATCGGGGAATAGTGGATGAAAATAATATTGGCCACGCTTGGTTGGTTTTCTCATCGACATGACGTGCTTGGAGATTGCAACACTATGGGCTCTGCCTTCATGCTCAAGAAAAAAAAACCCGACGTGGACTGCTTCTCCTTAATGCGTGCACTGAGCATAAGAATGTGGCCTTTCAACTGCGGTCATGTAAGTTCAAGCGACATTGTTGGCCAGGCGCACTTGCTTGCTGCATGACGAAACTTGACCCTCCTCCGATACTTTCATTCACTACTTCTTCGCATTTGCCCACGCTATGCTGCAGTTGGCTAGTAGCTGGGTCAAGCGCCCGTTGCACTGCTTTGTCTTCACCCAAGGCTCACGCCCAATCTATTCGTCAGCTTTACCCCACATCGTGAGAGCAACGGGCAATCACCAGGCCTTGTGGGGTCAACGCTTTAAAGCGACTAAATCAGGGTCGGGGCGCACCCAGGATTCGCGGCGAACCGGTCCCAACAACTCCGTTTCGGAAAAATCGCAGACCCTCGATCGGAAACGCAATAACGTTCGCCGCGTTGTCACTACTCCTGGCGACTACACGCCCGACCTGGACAAACCCTTGGAACGCATTCAACGTGGTCAACCAGACCGCACGCATTTGGGGGCTCGTACCAAGGACCCTCACCTGCCCAAATGTATGGCCGTAACGACTGCGGAACGCTATGACCTCACCATCTTACTGCCCCGACTGCAAACGCGGTTCACTATCACTCCCGTCACCAACGACGTGTATCATCTCACTAGTCCATCGGTGGCACCCGATGTCGACCACGATCAGCAGCCTAACCCTGATACGAATACCCTGAGCACTCGCCGGGAATTATTCAGCGACGATACTAACCAACTGGAGTCACTTAGCCTCATGAACCGGCCGACCCAACCTACCGAAGCCAGCAGCCATGCAGCAGCCAAATCAGGATCGGAACAATCGTTGGAGACGGCGTATTATTGCGATCAAGACGTACCGCCAACAACATTAGAGCACAGCACTACCATCAAACCCACGCCATCTGCAACCAACCAGTCCCTGTTTCCAGACCCTTGGCAGCCCATTATTCCTGCCCATGGTGAAGTCTTCCTGTTTCAATCGGGGGCGTTTGTGGCTTGGGGCCTAAGCACCCATGATGTGCAGCGGTTCTTGTGGGAGATTATCGAGTCCACCACTGGAGCGGAGATCGACAAGTACGACGAAGTGGAGGTGGAAGATGCACCCTTCAAACTATCCGTTGACCAGGCATCGTCGGCCCAAACGGGCATCGCCAACGACACCATTGTAATTGGGCCACGGCCGGATCCGCTGCTGGCTAAACTGGCCTTTTCGCATGGGGTTGCACGCAGCGCCAAGCTAGCGGTGCTTGAAGGCTTATTGGATCGGTACTTGAACTCAACAGCCAACATTCCTCGCATCCTGCAACGCGGGCACAAGATACCGTGGTCGCGCTCCCAGGTGTTACAGCAACTAGGCCAGCTTCTCTCGTTTCGAAGCATGCTGAATTTGCACTCGGAATCGTTTCTGGATACGCCCGAGTATTACTGGTCCAAGCCACAGCTTGAAGCCTACTACGATGCTATTAGCCGCAACCTGGATATCGGGACCCGCACGCGCATTCTCAATACAAAACTGGACTATGCCAACGAACTAGCGGGCGTACTGCGGGAGCAACTCTCGGAAACCCATTCGCTGAACCTCGAATGGTGCATTATCATTCTCATTACTGTCGAGGTAATCTTTGAGCTAGCGCATTACTGGGAAAAATACAACGACAAGCAATTGGCCGCCCACCACACGACCATCGAGGGCCCGCTGGCGCCCATGGAAAAAACAGCATAACAGTTTGGTTTAGAAAAAATTAAGGAAATGGTTGTAGGGCAACTAGTCATTTGGCTAGCATGTAATAGATAGGCTCTTATCATGAAAAATTTAATTTCATTTGAAGCTCAAGGTGTACTTGTTCTTACCTACGTAGATATAAATAATTGTTATAATATAAATTCCAGCACCATTGAGTCACATCTACGTTCAAGACTGCCATTGCATATCCAAGACGCTCCTATTTTTTATTCGAGTAAGATCAAACTATATATCCTTGACCCCTGACCCAGCTGCCAAACAAATAAATTCCTAAACTATCCCCAGTTTAATTAAAAAACACCATTTGTCCGCAAGAAAAAACGTTACAAACCGTACTAGTATTATCACCACCAGGCTGGCAACAAAAGGCTAAACGATGAGTCCCTCATTCGCTACCGCTGGCGCTCATGGCGTCCGAATCAGCACCCGCGTCATCCGATTCTTCCTCTTCTTCGTCCGGCTGGGCTTGGAAGGCAATTTCAAACTCTTGATCGCACCCGACGAATGAATCCGACATCACGTACAGCATGAACCGATGCTCGCCGGGCTCACTTGGCGCCACAAACTCCAACTTGACTGCCACCCGTTCTTGAAAATTGACCCGTTTGATCGATGCCAGCGTCTGTGTCTTGGGGTCACCCAGTACCACCCACCACCCTTCGTCCTTGGTAAACGGGTAGTAAGGCGCAATCACAGGACCCACTACGTGCTGAGCAGGGTTGGTTCCTGACGGCTTGTTCGTTGGGCCTGAGGCTGCCGACGCCCCCTGCTGCTCCCCATCGCCTTCATCGCCTTCGCCCATGTCGCGCTCCAGGCCTACTTGAAGCGTGGCCGGTTGGTCGCACACAATATCGTCGGGGTCGGCCAACTCGTACACCACCTCAATTTCCGGGTAGCGGTTGACAAAGTCAGCCACCTGGGCCACCTGGCGAGGTGCCAGAGACGCGAGCAGCTGTTGGCGGTCTTCGTCGGTCATCTCCATCACATCAAACACCGACTCGGCACCCATGGCCTTGGCCTGCTGAATCAGCTCGCGAGCAAAGTTGGGGATCTGCTTCAGCGGTGACTCGGTGTTCCACTGCGCTTGGACGCACATCTGGGCCAACTCCATGGCTTCCATGGCTGGTTTGAGCCACCCGTGCGATGACAGCACGTCGACACAGGCCTGAATCAGCGGGATCATTTTAGCCAGAATTTGGGTCTGGTCTGAGGCAAGGTCAGGTGGCAGCTGCATGCGACTAAAGTGCGCCTGCAATAGCACAAAGCACTTGGTGTGGCCCGATCGGAAGTTTGGCGGCTTATTCAACTTGCACGGCACCCGGTCGTAGATGCGACGCAGCAGGGCATCCTCGTGGTGCCGAACCGTGATGGGTTCAAACTCAGCGGCAGCGGTGATAATCTCCAACAGGCCGCGGAGCTTGGTGGTTTCGGTGAGCGAGATGCTGAGCGTTTCAATGGTCAAATAGCTGATGTTGTAATAGGCAGCAATCATGCCCAGGTTCAGCGGGGTGACTTGGGTCTCATCTTCCACCGCAATGCACTTGGTGGCTGCCAGGTCCTGCAGGGTGCTTTCCACCAGCTCAGATAGATGGTCCGACAAGTGTGTGGGACTGACCCCTTGCAAGCCATAGTAGTTGGGGTTCTTGGTGAGGCGCCGGTACAGAAACGTCCATGTCAAAAAGTCGACCGCATCTTGGTAGTTTTCGATGGTGCGGGTTACCACGGCGGCGTTGAAGTGATCGTGCAATGCGTGGTCCAAGTGGGACTCGATGGGCAGCGGCTCGTACAAGAATTTCTTGTAAAACTCCTTCTTGTTGGCCTGGCACATCAGCACACACCGTCCATTATCATCGGCCAAGGGGCGGCAGGCCAACCCCATCATCTGCAGGACATCAGGCATGCTGTAGTCAGCGTAGCGGTGTTCACGCCCTTCGTAGTACTGGGTGCCCATAATCACCACCAGATGCGCCTGCAGCGCCAGACCCCAGCACGTTTCCCGCGATGCCACCACCACGCGCAATGCTCCATCACGGAACAGGGCTGTGACCAATGCTTGGTCCGACTTGCTCAAGTTTTCGTGGTAATAGCCAATGCCATGCCGCAGCAGTTCTGCCAAGGTGGAATCTTGCACATGGGACAAGTACGACTCCATAGTGTCGACAGCACACCCCAGAAACTGGTCCTCTTGATCGTCAGCAGTGGCCAGCGCTAGCAATTCGGCCGCAGTCAACCGGCATTGCTTGCGAGACGGAACAAACACCAGCCCGTTTTGATTGGTGGAACACGCTTGCAGCGCCAAGTAGGTCGGTCGGGCCATGGCCAGCATCAGAGACGGGAAATGGGGCACCTTGTAGCTCTGGATACTGATCTCCAACGGCACCGGTCGTACCAACGGGTTAAAGTTGAACAGCGCATTGGCTGGAACCCCTAACCAATCAGCCACGTCCTTGGCGTTGGCCAGCGAGCTGCCTAACCCCACCAACCGAACCAAGCGCTCGGTTTGGGACGCCATGAACCGCATGCGTGATAGCACTACTTCATATGTAGGGCCCACAACACTGCCCAGCGTATGCAGTTCGTCCGCCAAGACTAGCCCCACCGACTGCACCGTGCGGCGCTGCATCCAGCGGCGAGACACCACGTCCCATTGCGCCGGAGTGGCCAGGACAACGTCGGCGCGGTCCAATAGTTTTAGGTCCGCTGCCAGCTCACCAGTCAGAGCTTCAAAGACCCGCGGCTGGCCATCCGGGCCGTCGATGGCGCCAAAGGTGCTTCGCCAGTCCTGCAGGCGGGTGCGGATAATATCGGCATAGGGCGCCAAGTACGCTGCGCGTAGCTTGTGCACCCGCCCCTTGTTGTCCACCTCTCGAGCTCCATCGGTGGTGTTCCAGAACCGCATCAACGCCAATTCAGCGCAGAGGGTTTTGCCACTGCCCGTGGGCGCGCCAAGGAACACATTGTGATCGGTGAGGTACAACGTGTTGAAGACCTGGGTCTGAACGGGGTTAAATACCCGAATACCCCGGCGCTGGGTGTACACTTGTTCGTACCGCGCATCGCGTAGTGCACTGGGCGGCAACGCCTGCATATCCAACAACTCCGTGGGCGGTAGGTACTTGTCAGGCAACAGCAGGTGGCGAAACGACACCGGCAGCTTGGTCTCAGAGTACAGCCACCGGTCAGACAGCACCGTGACAAAGTAGTTGGGAGGCATTGGCTCCGTTAGAGGCACGGTAAACATGGTGACGTGCTCGTCCTGGGCGTACCGCTGCTTAAGGACAAACTGCTCGTGATACAGCACTTCCTCTCCGTCCACGTCTTCCACCAAAATCCAAAACGACTCGGCCTGCCCGTGGACGCGCTCGTCCCACAGAAAATCGGGGGTGAGGGTCAACTCAAACCGCAACAGCGAACGGGTCACGGGTTGCACATGGGCGCTCACCGTCAGCCGTGGCACCTGGTGGATGCACTTATGCAAGACTGCGCCGGCCTTGGTGTTCATAACCAATTCACCCAGCTCCTGGGGATCCATGTCGTAGTAGCGGTCCCAGCTAATGCCCTTGCGCTCCAGTTTGCGCAAAAGGTCACCAGGTAAAAAGCGGAATTGGCGCAACGGGGTCATAGACAACCACATGCGGCGTTCCACCATTTTGCACAGCTCCAGCGTGCGGTGCGCCAGGAGCGCCCAGCGATACTTGAGGCAGATTTCATAGAGCGCGCGCAGGATACGACCAGCGCTCTGAGTCACGTATACCATGTCGGAGACCAAAGCAAACCCTTCAAGCGTGAGTTGGGAGATGTACGCCTGCAACAGCACGTTGATCTTGGTCGTCGGCTCGTCTACGCCTTCCTTGACGGGGATAGGAACTCGTTCTAGCAGTTTGTTCAACTCCAGTTTCTCTTCCTCGCGCACGGGGATGAATTTGAATTCGCCCGATAAAGCAAACAGGCGAAACAGCTCGATTTGGCTCATGCTCGGGTGCATGTACCGGTCGTACGTGGCCATGGACACGTGGCTGATGTAGTAGTGTGAGGCAATGCGACCCAAATCGGTCACTTGGATCTTGCCCGTTCGCTTGTCGTACTTGATCAGCCGCGATTTTTCCAACACGGTGGCAGCCGAATGCGCCAAGTCGATGCGCTTTTGCCAAAGTGTTTGGTCATCGTCGCTACCGTCGGTCGTACCATCGTTCTCATACTGCACGCCGTACAACGCCGGGTTTTTGAGCATGCGCACGCACAGGTACGAGTAGCCTAACCACTTGGCCGCTTCCTCCCGGCTGCGGATGGTTCCCAGCACAACCTCGGCATTCAAAATGTCGGGAAGCCGGGCAGCCAGTTGGCTCTCGATGGGCAGCTGCTGATTCATAAGCGACAAGTAATACTGCAATTCGGCGTGCGCCGTAATAATAATCCCCTCGCCATAAGTGTCAAACTGCGGTCGACCCGCGCGCCCCAGCATCTGCAGTACGTCCTGGGGGCTCAACTCCATCCAACTGCCCTTTTCGGGATTGTACACCTGGGTGCCCTTGATAATCACCGTGTGCGCGGGCAAGTTAACACCCCAGGCCAGCGTCGCCGTCGACACCAGGACTTGAACGTGGCCGTCGGCAAACAATTCCTCCACTAGCGTACGATCGGTGCGATCGAGCCCGGCGTGGTGAATGGCAAACCCATACGGCAGCAGCTCCTTGAGCATGGGGTCCTTGACCGTTTCGGCTTCCGACTGCAGCACCTCGCGGCTGGCGGAATCGTGCCGCAAAAACAACCCGATGGTCTCTTTTTCCAATGCCATGTCCCGAATGGCTTGAGCGGTCTTGAAGGTCTCTTTGCGCGAGTGCACAAACACCAATACCTGATTGCGGCCCGCCTGATCGGCAACTTTTTCGTATGTCACCTCATTCATCAGCTGCAGCCGTTTGATGGGCTTCTTTTCCATGATCCCGACAAATTCTTGGCGCAGGGGGCAAGGGCGGAAGCTGTTGTCAAAGTGAAATAGCCCTCTCCGTGGATCCACACGCAAAAAGGCCGCCACATCTTCGTAGTTGGGCAGGGTGGCGCTAAGCCCAATAAGACGGACTGGCTCCTTGGTCTGCTCAACGGTGCGAAGGGTGCGGGACACAATGCTTTCGAGCACAGGGCCGCGGTCGTCGTGCAAGAGGTGAATTTCGTCAATGATAATCAGTCGCACTAGGTTGGTGTAGCTGCGGTCGGTGGCCTTGCGGGTAATCACATCCCACTTCTCGGGAGTAGTGACAATGACCTGGGTCTCGGCAATTTGCTGTTTGGTCAGTTGCACGTCACCCGTCAGCTCAGCAACCTTGATGCCAAAGTGTTGGAGGCGGTTGGAGAAATTGCCCACCATTTCAGACACCAAGGCCTTCATGGGCGCAATGTACACGATTTTGAAGCTGTCCACATCGATCACCTGTGTCGCTGGATCCTGAAAATGGTGGATGGCGCGAAGCATCGTCAGCATTGCCACGTTGGTCTTACCCGCACCGGTGGGAGCACACACAAGGGCGTTTTCGTCGCTTTGAAACGCTGTTGGATACACGCGACTCTGCACGCGGTTCAGTGACTTGTTGCCCGCAAACGCAGGTTGGGCCCATTCTGGCAAGGCAGTAATGGGGACCAAGGCCTCATCCTCTGCAAACGGTGCTGGCTTGGGCGCAGGCACGTGGATCTCTTCGTAGCCACGCTTGGTGCGCTTGAACGACCCTTCGGGTAATTTGCATTTGCGGTTGGACATTAGATGACCGCCTTGGCTAAAGGCTAGAGCCTCCAAATCCAACAGCTTTTGTGGTGGTCGAGGAGCCACTGCGCCGCGCACCGTGGACCGAGGACCAGGTTTGGCCACAGGGGACTGGGGTACTTCGGCGGCCGTATCGACATCCATGGCCGCAGCGGTGACATTGACGTCGGATGCCGGCACCTCGGGTTCCAAAGCAGTAAGGATCCAGCCTAGACCGCGACGGGTTATTTCGGCGCGTAGCTGCTGGTGTAGCTCTGACTGGCCCTGGGTCCGCGCCAATTCGGTGCACCAGTACACCGCGTCACGGTTCTGGGTGAGCAGCTTGACGAGGTCAAAATGGTCGTAATCAAAGAGCTCCATCAGCTGGTTTTCGCATTCACGCACGCTCAAATCTGGCGTCGCCAGCAGCTGCATGCACGCATTGGCTTTTTCCTGCACCACATGCGGGTCGGTATAATACCGAGCTAAAGTCCGCGGTAGCCAAAAGGCATCAATGTCCCGGAGGTCCACCGCGGATTCTTGGTCAGCCTTGGTCACGTCTCGGGGACGTTGGGTGGTCACGGTTTCCGGTCGTTCAGTATCCGATACCTCATTGTCGGAGCTGCTGGGCTCCTGGTCAGAACCCTCATCACCCGCTCCTTTGGCATCCAGCCCAATGATGGGCATGCGATCATCGTCTGATGCCTCGACCTCGCTGTAGGTGGACTCGGCTTGGCTGGCGTCAGTGGCAGCGTCTTCATCCTCTTGGTCAAACACCACGGCCACACCCAACTCTTCGTCGAGCGTATCCTCTGGGAGCGCGGAGCCATCGCCTGAAGCGCCCCTGGCACCCTCGTCCCCCGTTTCCAAATAGTCTGTGATGCCCTTGCCCAGCTGAACGAGTTTGGCAAACTGTTCCGGGGCAAAGGCTTTGGTATTGAGAATGGCTGCGACTTCTTTTTGGCGTTCAGGGTCGCGCAGCGCCTCGTTTTTCAGCACCTCGATGATCGAATCAGCAGCGCTCCGAATGACAGCCTGGGGCTGGTCACTTAGGTAGGGGTGAATAAATGCAAGGATCAGGTCGAGCACACGGCGGGTTTCGATGGTCTTGGGGTGGTATACGAGGCCTTCAAAGTCTTCCGCTGCCGATAGCACTGCCGATGTTTGGCCAACTGCGGCTCTAGCATTGTAAAACCGTGCACTTTGGCGGTGCACTGCGCTGCGACCCCTGGGCTTTGATGCTCTGCTGGTGTCCTTGTTTTTGCGTTTTCTAGGGCTTTGGACTGGTGCTTGCTCGCGGACTGCATGGCTGCCCATGTCCTTGAGATCAATGTGGCCCCATAGACTCTCGGGCTCGCCCGTCGGCTCATTGCCACGCCGCGGCAGCGCTGACCGATCGGCCTTTAGGACGAGGTTTGAATTGGCCGTGTATTGGTACTGGTTATTTTTGGCATACTCCTCGGCCATGGTGTAGGATCAAGACAGCCGCCTGTAGGCATAAAGTGGCAACAAGTAAACTGTAAACCGGATGGACACACAAAATAGGCCAACAAAGCGATGAGCCAAAGAGCAATTGGGGCTATCCAGGTGTTTGGGTTCGTGCTGCAGTCACGGCATTCGACGATGGTGCACCAAGCTGTTGACGAGTGGAGCGATGCGAAAACGAAACGAAGCGAAAAGTGGACGTGGCATTCACAAAGACAGCCAACACAGAACCTCTGCCTTAACAGACGCAATGAACGCAGCCTCTTTTTTCTGCACGATCAATTGCCCTGCAAAAGCATCCTTGGGCAAGCCATCACTTTGAGTGAGAAAATTGCACGCGTTGTTCGTTGGGCGGGTCGTCGCATTTGAACGGAACAGCGATTGTCAACACGGCCAGCCATGACCACTGGCCCACCATTGCATCACGTGAAAGCTGTATGGGAGCTGACAGCGACATTGCGTGTGCATTAATCGCGGCAGCCGGGCCAACCTGCCTTGGGAGCTCCAAGTGTTGTAGCTCAAAGCGATTGGTAGCACTGGGCCAGCAGGCAGCTATGGCGATGCCAGCCGTTGGCCTATTCAGCCATCCATCTCATGGGCTTTGCTAGGGCCCCTGGTGCCCCGAACCATCCAGGTGCAAGGGCTTTTATCCACAACCCACACGTGTGTTCACGCCAATAGCTGAAACGATCACAATGCCCCCAATGAACACTTGTGGCTCACGCGAATGGGTCCCCTGGAATTTAGTTGCAATGCGTCGTGCCTGCAAAGGTGGGCCTCGGAAGTGCGCGTTGCCCAGTGACCGGACTGAAACAAAAGCCGTGCATTCGATGAAACCACGCGCCCTACATTGGTGCAGCCGCCCCCAAAAAAGCCACCAGTGCAGTTTTGCCTCCACGCACTCTTTATTCACCCTGTTTTCCCGCCTTGCCACCGCTCCCTTGGGCTCTGCTCACTAGAAAGAAAAGGCTTTCCGTCTGTCCACCCCCTGGTTGGTGCAACGGCGGTGCGCTGCGTGACAGACAGCAGGAGAGAGAGCAAATGAAGGAATGACATCGGGTTGAGGCGCCGGCACTGGGTTGGCCATTTGTCCATGCAATGGGCAAGGCTGCTGTGTAGTTGCCGTAAATGTAGAGCCCCCCGAAAAGCCACGTTGGCGCTGGATTCTCCGACTAGCAGACACTAGAGATCACATTTACCGCCTGGGCGAACAATGCACCCTCCTCCCTGGGCGTTGATCATACATACACATCTACATTCCCATGCTTCCCCTCCCCCTGGCCTGGTGTGCCTGGATCATATTTTACGCTCGCCTCGTGGGCGCCCAGCGCTTGGAGGCCATGGTGCTGAAATCCCCTATGCGAGGCGATCCCGCTTGCGTGGCCCACCGCTGCTCAGCGCGCCTTCCCCAGGATTTACCAACACCAAGACTGGCGTTCTTATCTTGCTTCCTGTGGGTGCGGGTGTATGCTGCTACGCTGCCTAAATTTTCCCCACTCTCACTCTCGGTCTGCTTATCTCTAAACACACACCTGCTTGCTAGCAGGTTGAAGTTCGCACCTGTGCCGTCCCTTCCATGGCTCAGCTCTATGCTCTGTCGCATGTCGCTCTAGTTTTTTTGTTCTCGTTCTCGCTAGAATTGGCCCTTTACGTTAAAGTGCAATCGTCTTCGCCACACTTTGCACGGCGGAAGGAATTCAACGCCTACCAGTGACCGTTCTTTTTCCTCAGTGCACTTGGCGAGTCCATCTGTACGTTACAGCGCTGCGTTCGCCTTGCTCTGTTGCATAGGTGTGCTTCCAGTCTCCCGTTGTTGTTTGGCACACCAACGTCTCCTTTCTCTCTCTCTCTCTCTCTCTCTCTGCTTTTCGCGCTGCAGCGCACAAGGCCTGGTAGGTCAATCGCACCAGGTGCTACACCCGCCAAGCGTCCAGGTGTAACCGTACTCGTACGGTATTAATAGGTCACGGCCCGTGGCTCACCTTGAGTGGTTACAACAGCACCTGGCCAACCCTTTCACAACATTCACTGGGATCGTGGTAGTGATATATTTTCGTTTTCTTCGTCGCCTGCTGGTGGTCGTGCATTCTTCGGGTCCGGAGCCGGTGGGGTGCGTGTGCATCGCCCTCTCCAGTTGCGCAGCACGACTAGACCAGACCGAAACCACGACGGCGCCCTCTTTTCTCAAACCTGTGCGTTAGTGACGCCATTGGCCTCGCTTCTTTCCGCCTTCCCCAAAAAAGCGCTGCATCCACGCCCACGTTCTTCTGCTGACTAGCCGTGCGGCTTTTATTAGTTTCCGGTGGTGTCTTTGCTGACCTTGGGTTCACCGAGAGCTTGGCGCGTCGGCACTGGTTAGTTGGCCGCGACCAGCAAGGTCCCACACCCAGATTTCATTATTGTTACTTTTATTGTTTTACCGCTGACTTGGCTTAGCACGCCCATTTTTAGCATTGGCTACGTTGTTTTTTCTTCTTCTGCTCTCCTACGGCGCTCTACTTTTGTGCCGCCCGACGGCTCCATGTCAGCGATTTCATCGGCCGAAACGCTGTCCCAGTATCCCATTGACGACTACCCGCGGGGCAAGCTGGCGACGTCATTGCCACCAGCCAACCGGGTGTCGTTCCCGCCAAAGTCCCCACCAGCGGCTGCTGGGACCCACCACCGTCGCACAGCTTCCGACCAGAACCATATCAGCGCCATCACACCTCCGCACCAAAAGAGCACCTTGGACAGCGGGGCCAAGCCGCGGGTCTCGACGGCGGCGGCCAACATCATTACCCTGCGGGCACCCCGCTCATCATCGGTATCGCCCGAGTGCCCCACGCTAAGCCCCGCAACGTCCGGCGACAAGTGCGAGCCCTCGGAGCGCTATGGCACCGCCAAGGCAGGAACATTTCCGCCCACACGGTCTGCCTCGCCACCAGACCGTATGGGGATTCTGCTTCAACGACACAACACTGGTATAGGTGAAGCTGCCGTGGTGCGAACTCGCGTCCCGGGACTGGGTGATCCGTCAGATCCAGGGCCTGGGCCTTCAATTTCCCGCCGCAACACTGTCGCCACCCCGGCGCTGGAGGAGCCGCTCAACCAGGGCACTGATTGGCTCACCGCCAAACAAGATCTCAAGAAGCAGCGACGCGTATCTCGACGCCGGCGTGAAGGCGACGTTGACCTCTCACGGCCCACCATTGGCACTCAAATTGATGAAAACCACATGAACTATGTCCTCATGTATAATATGTTGACGGGAATCCGGGTGGCTGTGTCCCGGTGTACCGGAAAAGTGCAGCGCCCTCTCAGCTCGGCCGATTTCAGAGCGGCCAACAAGCTGGCCTTTGACGTGACCGGTGATGAACTGACCCCGTCGTCGCGCTACGACTTCAAGTTTAAGGATTACGCTCCCTGGGTATTCCGTCATATTCGCGAGGCGTTTCGGATGGACCCGGCCGACTACCTCATGTCGCTCACCAGCAAGTACATCCTGTCCGAGGTGGGGTCTGCCGGCAAGAGCGGTAGCTTTTTCTATTACTCGCAGGACTTTCGGTTTATTATCAAAACCATTCACCATACCGAGCACCGCTTTATGCGTCGGATCCTGCCCTACTACTACGAGCATGTTCGCACCAACCCCAATACCCTCGTGAGTCGCATTTACGGCTTGCATCGGGTCAAGCTGCCCCACCACAAAAAGGTCCACTTTGTGGTCATGAGCAATGTGTTCCCGCCCAGCAAAGATATCCACGAGACCTTTGATCTCAAGGGCTCGACACGTGGCCGTTTTCTCAACGAAGAGGAGCAGCAAAAGCCTCGGGCCGTGTTCAAGGACCTAAACTGGATGCAGATGGGGCGCAAGATCGAACTGGGCCCCGTCAAGCGCGGCCTATTCATCGAGCAGCTGGAGCGGGACGTGGCGTTTCTGCGGCAAATGAAGATTATGGACTACAGTTTGCTGTTGGGTATTCATGACATGTCACGCGGAAACAAGGACAACATTCGGGACAACACCTTGGCGGTGTTTGAGCCGAATGCGGACGCTGTGGCCTACCAACCGATCAACCGTCGGTCGAGCAAGATCATGGCCATGCGCAAGGCGATTGTGCAGTCGGACCCCGTGTCCCTTGAAGAAGCTGGCTCGGCGCTGCCCGATCAGACGTTCAAGGAGCTCCGCCACTGCGTGTTCTACCAAGACTCGGGTGGATTCCGCGCCACGGACGAGAACAATCGCCCTGCCAGCAAGATTTACTACATGGGTGTCATTGACATCCTGACGCCCTACAACATGACCAAACGCATGGAGCACTATTACAAGGCCGCTGTCCACGACGCGTACACCATTTCAGCAGTGCACCCGCGGGTATACGCTCACCGGTTTGTGGACTTTATTATCAAGACCCTCCAGCACCATGACGACATTCCGCCCCTGGCCCCGACCGACGACCGCAAAGTGAAATCGGAGTGACCTGACCGACTAGGATTTTTTTCACGGCAGTGGAACCGTTGGTTCTCGTGTAGGACTACGCCCCGTGCGCCACGTTGATTTCGTCTATTACTATTACTATTGCTGTGGTTCTCCTCCCTTACAACTCACCCGTTTGCTTGGGCTGCTTGCCAACAGCTTTATCGGGTTGAACCATGCCCATATACACATGCATTTCTACAACAGGCACTACCAAGCGTTTGGCGAACAGCCAGGATTGGCCATGTCAGTGGCTTTCATGACTCTCAAAGTCGCCTCTCATTTCGTTTGTTTTTTTTGTATTTTTATGAATTTTTTAGTTGTTCGTTGCCTTGTGCAGACTCCATCCTGCCGGCGAGTGCTTGAAAGCGCAGTGTGCCGCACTGATTGGGAATGCAAACGCTTACCGTGGTGAATACTTGCTATCATCGTATTATGCAGTGCCAATGTGTGTATGGGTGGTTTTACGTTCTTGGTCGCCTCACTAACGCTGCGCTACCGGGCTGAGGGTCCTGGTGAGCCATTGACATAGAAAGATTTGGAAACCAGGTGGCCCGGCAAGGTTGCTTGTTTTGGGTAGTGATGCGCTGGAGTTTGGCCAGTGTGCTGTATCCTTTCTTTTTCTTTGTTGGGCCTGGTCGGGTCGGGCTACGATGACTGTGGTTAAATCCCTTTCTTTTCGTTTTTTTATGAGCGCTCTCCTGTAGCGTGTAGGCTTGATTTTTTGTATTGCCTTTGCACGGGCGGCTGTGCGCAACGTTGGCGACCTGTTTAGCCTTCTTCGTTGGTTGCTTATTGTTCGGTTGCATTGAGCACCGTGGTCATGGAGGTATGGGCCATCCGTGACTCTGGTGCACGCTCTGCTCTTGCCATTCCTGTTGTGATGATAATGATGACCCGCTGCGCTGCTCTGAAAGTCTTATTATTATGTTTCTATACCAATTATGTTGTTAATTGGGAACGTACCGAAATGACATAAACATTTTAACCACTAAAATCGTGAGCCCGTGCCAGGTGATAAAGGGTTTTGTCCTGCATACGGGTTGGGTACCACTCTCCTCTGCGTGTGTGCAGCGCCATTACCAAAACCAAATACCGAATAAAAAAGTCATGCCGTAGCCAATTCATCAACGTCAGAGTTGGAGACAATCCCCTATTGTTAAGTTATTATAGACGTAGAGTGAAGCGGGAAGCCTACTGCCACAGAACAGAACAAAGGTCAGAAAGTAAACTTACCGTTAAATGCAAACGCAAGCAATGCGTCGAATCTAATGAGGCCAGGGCATCCTGATGCACTCGCCCAACGCCGTCACAAGAGCCTCGGGGTCGCTGTGCAACCGTTTGAAAGGCAGCGATAACTGCCTCGGAAATCTTATTGTTGTATCATATGTGCAGTGCTAACAGTGGCACTTGGCAGGCGGACGATTTTTATTTATTTGCCCTCCATCGTCTCTGGGACTTTCTTGATGCCCTGCCGCCTGAGGTCAGCAGAAATCAACACGCCAGCGACAACCGAAAAGATAATAAAGGCAATCTATATCCATAATCCCCTATTGTTAGGACATTACAGAAGTAGAGCGAAGTGGGAAGCATTCCTGTGGACTCTTTGCACTTGACAAAGGATAAAGAGCCACTGGACTGGGTCCAGTTACCTCCACTTTCTCCTTTTCGTGCTGCCTAGCCAAACCGTTCCTCTTTATTCATTGCGCTTCTTCCTCACTTCACCAAGCCATTTTCTTTTATTTTCGCTATCATGCCACCTTGCCACGGCCCCATTGATCCCTGGCCCAGAGAGAACCTCATTAACGGGGACGCGACTACCACAAAATATAAAGGCATCTACATCTCTAATTCCGCCTGAGCGCCAAGGCACACCACTTGAGCCAATAAGGCACCCCGCGTACGGTGAAGGGGATCACCCTCCCACCTGTTCCCAACGATTGGGCCGCCGGGCTTAGGCGCTGTGGAGTATGTGCTTTTAAAGCTGTATTTATTTTTTCCAATCACACCTTCGACATTCCACCTCGTCAATCATGCGGATTTTTTTCCTCAGTGTTGGATTGGCCTGCTTGGTGAGAAAAAAAGTACAGTGCTGGGCGCATCCATACAAAGGGTGCTATTGGGAGAGAGGTTCTCTGAAGGGCACAATTCGTGTCACGCAACACCGAAATGATGCCAAGCCTTGACCCACGCCTGCATCAATAACACATGGATAAATATATATATCGTCCTGCAGTGTGTCCCGCTTCTTGGTCGGCAAACCCCAGGATATTTTTTGTTACGGCGTTGTTAGCTTTGCTCCACTCGAGTCTTATTACCTTATTTTCAAAAAGCGTGCGCTGACCATCCTTTTGCGCGACAGCAACGAAAACGACCTTGGGTGGTTTTCGAGTGACTGATATTCTCGTTTAGTGTTTTGTTGTAATTTGAGCCAGGCGTATTCTCTGCGATATGGCTAACCCTCTTGACGAACCCAACTATCTCCAGACCGTGGTCGGCGCGCCGCCGGCGCAGAACAAGCTTATGAACTATGAGCCGCCCAAGTTTGCCATGGAACTCCCGGTGCAGTCGGACTCGGGCTACGAGAGCCTCGTCAACGTCGTGGGCCAATTGGTGGGGTACTTGGGTATGATTCCGTGCTGTCCATTCCCCAACCCGTACACCTCGGTAGAACAGGGAAGCATTGGGCTCGTGTCGCGTTTTGGCAAGTTTTACAAGACGGTGGACCCCGGCCTGATTAGCATCAACCCGTTGGCTGAGTCCGTGACGCGCGTTGACGTGCGACTGCAAATTCAGCCCATTTGCGATATGCCCATTGTGACCAAGGACAATGTCAACGTGGTCATTGAAGCTGTGCTGTATTGGCACATTATCGACCCGTACCTGGCCACGTATGGGGTCTCGGATGTCCGCGCCGCGCTGACAGAACGCACCCAGACCACGCTCCGAGCTGTGCTGGGAACCCGTGTGCTTCAGGATATCATCGAAAACCGCGAGACTATTGCCGACGATATCCGTGAAATGATTGACCACCCCGCCAAATCGTGGGGTGTGACCGTTGAATCGATTCTTATCAAGGACCTGACGTTCTCACGGGAACTGCAAGAGTCGCTGTCCAGCGCTGCGACCCAGAAGCGTATTGGTGAAGCCAAAGTCATTGCTGCTCAGGCCGAAGTCGATTCTGCCAAATTGATGCGTGAGGCTGCTGAAATTTTGAACACCCCCGCTGCCATGCAAATCCGGTACCTCGAAACCATGCAGCAAATGAGCAAGGGCCCCAACAGCAAAATAGTGTTTGTGCCCATGAGCCACTCGGAATCCCGGATTGATGCTGTGGGCCAGCTGTCTGATGCTGGTGCAAGTGGGCCGATGCCGCAGGCACGCATTCACCCCGCCGTCACGGATGCCGTCATCAACTCCAACGTTGAAAATATGTGATGTGATGGTTGGTTTCCCGCTCTGTGCTTAACCCCACTTGAAGTGTGCCAGACAGCAAGGCTTGCAGATACCCCGGATGAGTAAGCTGTTTGTTTTAGCCCACTTGCCAGTTGCATATATATATATATACACTTACCGCCCAATAAACCCCCTGTGCCCTCGTCCTACCTGTCCATGAAGCCATGCTGTACCAGCGGTAGTGGTGTTTGTGGCAAGCTATGACATGCATTGTTCGCTAGCGTCGTTGTTTCAAGGCGTTTAGTGGACTACCCTCTTTTGAATGGCCATTTCATGGGATCACATGGATCGTTTTTTTTGCGGTAACAGGCCAGCTGTGCCAGGGCGCAGTGGAGATGATAATAATGAATCACCACAGGGCCTTAGTTGGCCTTTTTTAAAAAAAGCGACGTGCCCCTGACGGCGCGCCTAGTCTCCGCCCTGATTCGCAGCATTTCTTTTTTAATCCTTTTCTTTTTCGGTGTAGCTGCTGGCTAGCGTGATTCGATCCCAAGGCCTGATCGTCTTTTTTTT
>JANBQA010000236.1:0-20207 GCA_027576955.1 Dimargaris xerosporica
ATCTCCTTTGTCATCACCAACGACATCTTTGCCTATGTGTTTGGGTTCTTCTTTGGCCGCACACCCTTGATTCATCTGAGTCCCAAGAAGACCTGGGAAGGGTTTGCCGGCGGCTGGCTGATGACGATGGTCTTTGGGTTTTTTGCGGCGTCGTTTCTGGCCCGCTATCCGTACATGCATTGCCCCGTCAAGGATCTGAGCACGAACGCGTTTTCGGGAACCCACTGTGACCTGAACCCGGTGTTCGTACCCGAGACCTACGAGTTTCCCGGGTGGCTCGCGGCCTTCTTCCAACGCGTCCTACGACTGCCCATCCACGCCATGGCCATTGCCCCATTTCAATGGCACGTCCTGGTCTTGGCGTGCTTTGCCTCGCTGATCGCCCCGTTTGGCGGGTTTTTTGCTAGTGGGCTGAAGCGCGCCTTTAAAATCAAAGACTTTGGCCAATCGATCCCCGGCCATGGCGGCATCACCGACCGTATGGACTGCCAATTCATGATGGGCGTGTTCTCGTACATTTACTGCAAGTCGTTTATCAACATCTCCCACCCCGATGCAGGCGCGTTGTTTCAGGCAGCGGTTACTAGTTTGTCGGCGGACGAGCAGCTTCAGTTGTACCGTGATTTGGGGCAGTACCTGACTATGCAGAGCATTCTGCCGGTGCCGACCCTACTGTCACCGTGAACGGTTGGTTACCAGAAACCCTGCTGCTAGGAGATCTACTAGTATTCCATGATATCGCTGGTCCTTCTTTCACTGTATAGTTTTTTTTACTTTTTCTATGTTTTTTTTTCATTTCTGATACTCAATCGCCTTGGTCCACACCGTAGCTGCGACCAGGACTTTTCATGATTAAACTATTAGTCACAATGGAACTTGGGTGGGCACTAGGCCTAGAAAATAGGTTCTTCAAGTTGATTCCAGGCACGCCTGGTTGCTAGTTAACATAGTGCATCACTGAGTAAGCCCCCGCTTTACCAGGGGAACTCTACAAGTAATGGCTGGGGGGAGGGGGTTCCGGCGCATCCCATTCAGGTGATGATTAGGAGTACACTCCATACACTTTATTTCAAGGGTCCAATTATACGTTACAAGGAATTCAACGATTTGCAGCTGGAAGGGGGTGACAGATCCCTTACTTCATGTCCAGCCTCTTTTAGTGGTACTTTTGGGTGATGGCTTTGATGCTCGCAACCGCCTTGTCCATGGCCTGGCTTTCCTCGTGGTTCAAGGGTTGGTTCACCTGGCGCAGCACGCCCTGGGCGCCCAAGATGGCTGGGGTACTTACATACGTGCCAAACTTGGGGTCATAGCAGCTGATGGGCAGCACGCGGAGCGTGTTGCACACCACAGTATCCACCAGGAGACTCACGCAGGCGCCAATACCATAGTACGTCGCACCCTTGCGGTCAATGATTTCGTAGGCCTTGCGGGCCACGGCTTTAGACTTTTGGGCCAGGTTAATGGTCTTCATCTCGTCAAAGTCAAGGAGGGGGGTTCCACCCACGCGGCCAGCCGACCAGGCCACAAACTGGTTGTCGCCGTGTTCACCGAGCACGTAGCAATGGATCGACGTTTCGTTGACGTGCAGGGTATCCGCCAGCTCACCGCTCAAGCGCGCTGAGTCCAGAACGGTACCCGAACCAAACACCTGGCTTTGGGGCAGGCCGCTCAACTTTTGCGCCAAATGGCACAGGATTTCCACCGGGTTGGCCACTACGAGCAGCTTGGCATCGGAACGAATGGGTTTGATGCCTTCGAGCACCGACTTCATAATCTGGTAGTTTCGCTCAATCAACGCCGCCCGACTCTCACCAGGGCGCTGCTTGGCCCCAGCCGTGATCACGATGATATCGCACTGGCCCACTTCCTGGGCCTGGGCAGCCGCCACGGTCGTGTTAGACAAAAAGGTGGCATCCGACAGGTCCAGCACCTCGCCTTCCACTCGCTTCTGATCGATATCGTTGAGGAGAATTTGCACGGGCAGCCGACGCAGGATACACGCGTACGCAATCGTTGACCCAACCGATCCAGCGCCAATAATGGCTAGCTTGGTCAAGGGAGACTGGGGAAGCGGCTTCATGGCAGCAAACAGGTAACGGCAACGGTGGTAATAGGGTAGATTAAATGGGGCAGAAAGGGAACAGAACCGTGTCAGTGGCTTCAGGAGCGCATGCATAAAAAAAGCTGAGCAAGGGATGTGTCAGTTTTAAGGTTGTGGCAAGGGCACTGGTAACCCTCGGGAGCAAGGGGCGTAGCCAAGTTTTATACGCCCGTTTTCCGTTTGCCCCGCGGCCCGACCGGCAACAGAGAAAAAAAAGCACCGTGGGTTGGTGTGCTGTGCGTCAGTGGGCCAAGCCGTGTATGGGATGCCGATGAGACGGCACGCCGAGTGGGTGTGAGGAAAACAATGACAAGCGGGTGAGAACGAGCGACACCCACCCAAAAGCTTAGCGGGTGACCCTCTGGTCGAGTGGAGGGTGCCGTCATCCACAGGCTTGTGGGGTTTAATAAAGGCCCACTGGCGCTGAAACCTGCCAAAGCACTGTGGGGGTGTGGGTTTGGCCACTGGGGTCCGTTTTCCCCACAGCCAGTGTTTGAGTCGGATGGGGACGGGTGAGACAGCAATGGAGGGGCTCGGTCAGCGTTCTGAGCCAGCGCCGGGGAGGTCTTTGCTGTGAGCCCGCCTGCCCTCGGTGAGGTGCACAAGTACCACCTTGCCGTAGCCGCCCTGACCCGCCACTGTGGGAAAGGGGGTTAAGTGGGTCTGGCCAAAGCGTAAGGACGCGTGATGGCACCAGCTGATGCGGCCTGAGCCACAAACATCAGCATTGAGAAGCGACGTTTTTTTTTCCTTCTAATGCACTGGCGCGCCTTCCAACCGGACCCGGCCGACGGATCAAAGCCTTTCCCCGTTATCCGCGCCACGATTGAATCGGGTCTGCCGGTGTTTATTATGACCATTTATATCGCCCGACTGCTAATATACATACAGACCTGCATTTATTGGCGCCACTGCGATCCGAGTGGGTACTAACAAAATGACTGTGGAGGTCTACAACGCGCCAGAGCACGGTGTGGTTGACGCTTCGCCACTGGTCTTTGCCCAGGGCTCTTCGGTTCGGTTCGGAACGGGCCGGATCGGATCAGCAGCGGACCTTGCTGGTGTTTGCAGCGATAGTAGCCATGGCTGGCTGCTCCCAATGGCTTGGGTCCCAGACGGTTTGGTCACCACACTCAGTACTTGTACTTGGTGGAGTAGTCTTTGGGTGATACTACCAGGCCTCGGCCCTTGCGTGCACCTCGATACACTGTCTCCACCAAATCAATCATCTCCTGCTTGTCCTCAATCGACCACACAATCTTGTTGTTGTTGCCCGTGCCCAAATCGACCATGATGTGCTTGTTTCGGAAAAAAAACATCACCGTGCACGGGTCATACAGCTCGTACATCTTGTCCATTCCAACAGGGCGCACCATGAATGCATTTAGCAACCACGCACAGACAGTGCCAGGCATGCAAAAAGGTTAGAGCCGTAGTGTAAAGGCAAACTGCAAGAGGTTGCCCCTGGGGCTAGTCACTCCCGTAAGCCATGCTAATTGCAACCGGTGAAGAAGTGCAATAGGTACCTTGTTAAAATCAGGCACCTCAGTAATGTCCACCTACGCGGGTTGCAATACATCCAGCCCCAGCAAATGGCAGTGCCATAAAAGTGTTAGAGAGGGGATTACCAGCAAAAGTGGCATGGCAGGGGATGCTAGCGTATGATACCAAGCCATTGGACATAATAGGACACACTTACTAGATAGTATACGGCAAAGTTCTTGGTTTTCTCGGCCACGTTGTAGAGGGTCTCGTCCATGACCATGCATGTGGGATCCTAAACAAAAAATCCCGCCCCAACCGATCCAAAAATAACGGTATCGAATCAGCGCTCCACAATATCACAATGATGCTAGGCTCATTGCATGCCCCCTATACAAACAGTATTTAGTTGTCGATAGATATGGAAAGCAGAAATGGTGAAACTGTGAATGGCAAACTGCTTAGTCACTTACCCAGTCGTGGCCAAATCGAATGACCACCACGCGGTCATCCTCGGATAGAATGGCTTGGTCCACTTGCCAGCCTAGCAAGTTATATTTTTCAATAAACCACCATATGAGGCGCATATTGCCACATGTCCATTAGCTAATGAAGTGGTACTTGCGGCATCTTGCTGGTTTATGCCGTACCGATCCCAGAGTCAGGCTCGCAGCGCATCGTGCTGCCTGCTGGCTTGATGGGTAATTGGGCTTACCATTGGTGAGATGTGGTAGCACGTACGACTATCAGGCCCAGTCAATGAGTTGCAGAGCATACGTCCCCCCATAGCAAAAATGTGCCAAGTTGAAATGGCAGCCAGGGTGACGCGAATAGAATGGCAGTCGCATTGTGTCGGAAGCACAGGCCCAGGGGCCAAGGTGGCAGCATTTATCTGGCGCACTAGACGTCAGGGCTTACGCATGCGAGGTGGTTGATTCAAGTGGGTATAACGCAACAGTACTTACCATGACAACTCAGGAATGTGTTTTGGTAAGGAAGAAAAGGGTGGCTCGGGTTCTGTGCTCCCAATGGGCGAGGTTGTTGCTCGACGGTTGACAAAGGTGCGTTCTTGGGCGGTGACTGAGCTGCTCGCAAAGCAAGGAAGTATGCCAATGAGCAAGTTGGCAAATAGTGTTGTGAATTGCATGGAAAACGTCGGTAGCGGTCACTTGGATAGTTTGCGCTGCGGTCCCTATGAGCACCGTGACCCCACCCACCACTGGGCGCATCCCCGCAGCTGGAAAAAAATGTGGACACTGCGCCCTCCAAGAGCCGTCTGTGTAGCGCACTGGCGTGAACGCGTCGCGACGAGTGGTGGCCGTGGCCAAGGTGTGACCTGCCCATGGTTAACGCAGCTCCTGCGTCTCATCGCTCCGTACCGATGCGCTTTTGTTTATGCTGCTTCAACTTTCCACCTATCCTCTATTTCGCACCCAGCGGAGCATGCCGCGGTAGAATTGGCTGTTTTGCCACCGCTTTCGTTGCCACAGTACTACGGGCGCTTTGGTCCATCCGATTCCAGGCGTATGCTTGTCCTAGCAGCTGCCAAGCTGTCCGGCCGTGAATAGCTTTGACAATCTCGTCTCTCAATTGTCTAGATTAGTTTCCTTTTGCCAGCCCAACGACAGTCGCACCGCCGCCTGCGTTACTCGCCATGCCTGAGCTGATTGATTCCCTGGACGATGTGGATAGACTAAGCCGTTCCAGCCTCCAGAGCCTCTGCAAGGTAACAGCGGCGCCCAAGCGTTCCGCCCACGCATGGTCAATACTTTGTGGTCGTAGGGTGTGTAGTTGCTAAGCCTGGCTTTGCACAAACTCACTGGTCTAATCAACTATGCCTGACTGGTGTTACTGGGGCATCGTAGCAACTGGGCATACACGGGCGAAATCGCAAGGTAAGCCTGGCAGCTTTTGCCGTGCGGGAGCATAATTGATGACTGGATACTGGACACATGGTGCTGCATTTAGTAGCAGCAACGCTCTATATGTAAGCTGCGTTGCGGTGCAATCACAGCTTAACTAATCGCTGCGGTATTTGCATTGTGCATCTTCTTAAACTGGGCTAGAATCATGCACTGATCCATGATATTCAGCAGGTTTTAAACACCCATGACAGTCTGGAACATCCAGAAGCATCCGGGTAAGTACTTTTACATTTGCGCAGCAACTAATGCCCGTTTCTTTTTTGCAAAAGCTGCACTTGTGTCCGCATTACAACATCGTGATTGCTACACCCATCAGTATTGCAACTGGCGAGGCATAGACACTGCTAGCCCTGGTGACTCATGGCAGCAAACCACCAATTCTGCGCCCCTGATATTCTGTTTTTTTTGTCTTTAGGGTTGATTCGCTTGACCGCAACGATACTATTTCACCGTTGCCTCCTTACGACAATGACGACGAGATCCGCTCTTCCCAGCCAACTATAGGATCTCCACAATCCGATCGGCTGAGCTCGCTCGCATGCACGGTATCCAGTGCTTCGCCATCGATGCCCGATGCCCCATCTAGCGCTCGTCCCCTTGATTTCTCAAAGTCCCAATCCGTAACCGAGTACACGCAATCCTTGGCATCCTCTGCTGCTAAACGGGCCAATGTGCCAACCAACCAGGTGCCATCCCCAACCCACACGACCATTGACGCCGCATTGGCAACATCGCAGCTGTTCCAGCGGCAGGCAAAAGCCCGAACACATGCCGATGCTCACCAGGTACTCCAAAGCACAGGAACGTATGACCCCGTTGACGACGCCGTTCCCTGGTTGACAGAGCATGGGTTCTCCCACTGTCTCAAGCTCTTACGCCACGAAGACCTGGTGCAATTCTCGGTCCTCAAAGATGTGACCTTTGATCTTTTGCGCCATGCAGGGCTTAGCATTGGCACGGCGCTGAATTTGCTCCAGGCTCTGAGCCAACGATTCCCTGGCCAGCAGTGCATGGTACTACGAGGCCTGACATATAAACACACCGAAGCGATCGATGCCATGGTAGGCCAGCGGCTTAACGATTTGTACGATGCGGTCAATTACGGTAACCCACCTGAGACTTTGTCGGCTACCTTGGCAAACCAAGCCTCGAATGCGTAGTAAGTCCCTTGATAGTTTGATAACCAGAATTTGCTTTCCCTCCTTTTTTTCCGCATTAGCTACTTTGTGTTGCAAACAGGCCAGCAGATCCACCTCATTTACAAGGCCGGGCTTGGCACCCCAATAGTGGAGATGTCAATTGACACCAGTAGTGCAAAGGACAGCTGCAGTGACTAATAGCGCCCTGTGTTTGTAACCTTGTGTCGCATTGTGCTGCTATGAATCATTGGGTGTTTTGTCCACTCCCACTAGTAGCCAAAGACTAGGCCCAACTTACCGACCGCCGCAGCCACGTTCCCTATTGCATACCCTAGCGGACTCTGCTCCCTTTCATCCTACCCCATCGCGGTCTGCCGAAGCCAGTGCCGACCCCGAACCTTTAGACCAGATCGGCGATACACCCCCGTCGCCTTCTTCTACCACGGCTAGTTCCACCCACGATTACCCTTCAAAAATGGCCCGGCTTGATACGGCGCTTGGCCAGCATCTCGCTCCTACCCCTAGACCTGTGCTTGGAAGGACATCTAAACTGCGGTCACCACCATCCCCGTCATTGGCCTTTGTTACGTCGAAGCGTCACCGGACTGCTTCTGCTCCGTATGCACGCACCCAAACACCACAGCCTCCCGAAGTCACGTCCACAGCGCCCGAGACTCCCTCCTATCGGTCGCTCCAGCAGCGATCCCAGGGCTCCCAATCGGTGTCGAGGCTCACCCAGCTCTTTGACAGTATCCGACCTGAGTCGAGCACATCGACAAAGACGCCATTGAACCCAACTCGACGAATGCATCGAGTGCAGTTTAACAGTGTGCCGCAAAGACCCCGTGTGACATTGCGTTCGTCGATCATCGCTCCAGCGAAAAAACTGGGCACTCCTCGCCCTCGAGCCTGGAGGCCCCAAACTGGCAGTGGCTGTTTCTCCACCACCCCTTTTCGGTTTACCCCACGGGTTGTGCAGTCAGCTCAGCCATCGGCCGCCCATACCTTGCCCAGAAGCCAAGGTGCGGCCAGGCCCCCCACCACCGCAGCTAGCAGCACACCGTTTACGGCATACGTGAGGCAGTTGGCTTCGGGCAAAGCCAGGCCACTCAACGGTGAGCAAGAGAACTGCCCTGCTCCCACCGCATTGCCGTCAACCGTGCAACCGCCTGCATCGCCACCGCAGCCCACCCAACTACCCGCTGGTAAATCGACCACCCGCCCGCAACGAAAGCGCAGAAGCTGGCGGGACCACTTTTTGAGCCACGAACACAATGCCGCGCTCCAGGAACTTGATGAAAACCAGCAAGTTTATTTAAAAGGTGTAGAGGGGTCAAAGGAGAAAGCAACACGCACCAGACCCTATGATATCATGGCAACCAGCACTGTGTTTGCCAACCCTGGCCAGCAGTTTACGTTTCGACAGCTGCTGGATGACAAGGACCCCTTTACTACCACAGCTACCAGGCGATAGCAATAGGTTTTAGTCACTTGTTTATTTTTGTACCAGGGCAAGTGACTCTGTTGGCTGGTAAGGCGCCAAGAGCCACTGCATTGGCACCTGGAGTCAGTTAGAGAGACAGGAAAATAGATGTACTTGCGATGGCTGATTACTTCGGGATATTTTGTACATAGGTCTAATGTTGCGTTTATTTAGTCGGATGCAATGGTGGTAGAATCACTGAACTGAAAGCGCTGGACCAATAAATCTTTCAAAGCACTACACTTACTGGGCTCCCTAACCGATGATAAGCCACTACGCTTAGCGCTACCTTTACTTTTGTCTTTTCGTCGCTCTCGTTTTCTTACGGATGCACTTTGCTGGGTAGGATCCACTCATCACCAAGAGCAAGGTCGGCTGGTTGCAACGATGCTCTACACAAACGACGGGCGATCGCAAAACCAAAAGCCAAACAAATCCATCGTTCCATACATCCTACATGTGCGCCTTGGCCGCTGGAGCAGCAGGGCATTTGGCAGTATCCACTTTGAACCAGGAATTGTTCATGACCCCACGGTAGTTCCAAGTAGGTTCGCTTGGCTGAGTATTGCCATTGGCATCCCAGGCACGGCACACGAGCACGGCATCCTTTGGGATACCCGAGTCCACCTGGCAAGCCCACAGCGTCCAGGCCCAATGCTTGGTGGTCGGCAGATCGTTCAATTCAGGGTTACGGCGAGCGGCACTGCTGCTCACGGGGTGGAACAACCGAGTTGCCAGCCACGTCTTGCCATTGTCTAGTGACACGTCGACCCGGTCGATACGGCACCCACCACCGGAGATGGCGTACCCCTTAATGATGTAGGGCTGGTTGTCCAGCGGGCGTGGGGTATCCTCGGTGGGTTCGCAAATGACGCTCTGAACGTTCATAGCCTGTAGAGCGCTAATGGTATCCCAGTAGAGGGCGAGGTTGGTTGCGTTGGCCTGGGGCGGCAGGACCTTGTAGTCCCGGCGCTGGTAAAAGCTCAACGACTCGTGGGGCTGTACGGTGATAGTGCGCAGCCACTTGACGGAGCGTGCACCGATAACCCCAGGCACAATTACCCGACATGGGTACCCATGGTCGTGAGGCAATACCTGACCGTTCATCTTGAACGCCAGCAACACATCTTCCTGCGGGTCGAGGGCTTTGGAGGCAAATATCGAACTGCCGTAGCATTCATCCTCGGCGCTCAGCCCGTACGCCTTGAGGTCGACGTGCCACTGCTGGTAGGTTGGGTGTGCAGGGTCGGCCGGCACGCCGCTAGCCACCAACACGTCGCGCAGCTTGACGCCAGACCATATGGCGTTGGAAATGGTGCCAGGGCCCCAAATAACGCCCTTGACCTTGTTGACGCGGTTGAGGCCGTCGCGGCGGTTGCCAGCGCACTGGACCGCGGCCATGACCTCGTAAATGCCAAACTGCGTCTGCAGCTGGTCCAGGCGCCACACGGTGGTCGGTCCGTCCACCACTTGGATGGTGAGCGTGTAGGTGGCCGGTTCCAGCGTGGGAATGGGCCCGTGGTTGCGCTTGAAAAACCGAGTCACAGGCGTGACCATGTGCTCCACCAACTGGGGCAGCTTGGGCTCGGCGTTGAACGGCTGTTCGGCTCGCACCAGCAGCACATCCCTGTCCCGGCTGGCTGTGGGCTCGTTTGAGTATTGAAACGTCGGGGCCAGCGACTTGTAGTACCGATCCTGCTCGGCCACCGTTTTGAACGTCTTTGGCGCCATGGCTGTCGGTGGCCCGGGCGGGGTAAGCGGAATAGGCCAACTCAAAACCGGGTAAAATTGATGCCACGCCTCGTGAGGACAACAACTCTGGGTTGCTGACGTGCCGAGCAAGCGCCTCTGGCTATAGCGCCGTTGGACCGTTGGAATAAAGCAACAGTCTCGCTTCACCTAAAACCAGGGGTTGGGTAAAAATGCATGTAGCTGGTAAACGGCCTAAAACTCCGTTCTAACAGTGGCATGCGAATGGTTTTTTTTGCAAAAAAACAGCTGTCAAAGTGCAAAAGGTGCGACTGCTATCACCCTCATTCCGTGTACTTGTTAAGCGAGCAGGGTGGTGGCGTGGTGCAACCGCAGAACCCGGCAAAGACCCAAGGTTTGCTGGTGAGCGGGACTGTGTTGGGCGTCGAGTGCCCCATTTTGGGCTAACTCGTGGCAGTGTTGCTGTTCGCCGACGGGGCCCGATGGGTGTGACTATGGCTTGGGGTAAATCGTGGCACAAGGCGGGGCCAGGAGACGAGAGAAGATGTGCACATGCCACGCGCTCACTGGGCCCGAGACCCACAGTTGCCATACAGTGCACGCCGCCCTGCTTGGGCTGTTGTCAAAAGAGACAAACCCTCCCCCCGCCCTTCTCAAGGTCAGGTCTCCACAGATTTCGAAACCAACCATGGCAAAAATGCGCTCTCTCGGCCATAAAACATTGCTATGTCAAGACCGCTAACAAAGCCACCACATCGTTGCTGTTTGTTTGTTTTACGTAAGCGCCCATTGGCAGCGGCGACTGCTTCCCTGTGTATGGATGGCCGTTGGCAGCGCGTGACTGTTCTCCGTACCCGATCTTCGCCAGGTGCAAGGCCTCGGCATAGGCCAATAAGAAAGGTCACCGACGGCAGCTCGCATGAGCGTCATTATCGCCCTTGTCTACAGCCACAGCGACAAAGAGGCAACACCTGGGCGGACCTTAACTCACCCTGCTCAAGGACATGTCAACCCAATAGCTGTTTATATATGCTAGCCTGTTCAAAAAATAAAATAGCCATGGGTCCTACACCCGAGTCTAATAATTAGGCGGCAGACCTTTGCCCGTGATGAGATGGCCTTTTTATGCGCGGTGTCGTAGCCACTCATGCCACGCACATTGTTTACTAACAGGGCCAGCTAATGGGCCTCCCCTCCCAATAACGAAAATATGGTGGAAAAAAATAAACAGGGTATTGGTTTCGAGCAATAGTGGTATTTTTTTGGCTAACCGGTTCAGTGGGTGTGTCTGCGCCAATAAATAAAAACGATGCTTCCATTAGCTTAAATTACGATTTCACCGCCCATTCTTCACCCAATTTGACACATTGAAATCCTCATACTAGCCTACGTGAAACAGTAGCAACTGCTATCGGTCAAGAAGAGGACAAAAGCAACAACTAAAAACCTATTGGGGTTACAGAGACAAAGTTGGAATAGCCAACCACACGAACAATGCAACCGCCTGACAGTACCAACCGCGCTAACCTATGACGCAGCTTAATCCCGCTACCTACAACTGCATTGGTATCGAAGGCTAGGCTAGGATGCCACGTTATCGCTCACAAGCGCCGCAGAGTTAACCCCAGGGTTTGGCGAGGCAAGCGGTGACCGCTGCTGAACCGGTTGGTCAGACCCACGGTCGGTATTATCTGTAACCGTGGCCTCATTCTTGGCATCCTGCTCACCCTCGGTGTCGGCCTGGGCAGGTGGTGGTGTAGAATCTCGTGGCGTTGGCGTAGGCTGGGATTCAGGAAGCGCTGGCTTATCAGCTAATGGGGCGGGCGTGGCATCACGCATCGCTGTATCCGAATCGCCTGGTTCCACTGACGAAGATTTGCTGGGCGTGGGTTTTAGCACAGCTTTGTCGTCTTTGGTAGGGGTGACAGGCTCCGATTTTCCTAAACCTCCATTGGCTAACGGCAGCAGAGGGCTGGCTAACGAACTTGGCGAGCCGCGGTCCTGTTGATCACGCAGCGACAGCTCGGTCGTCTCTCGACGCCACTTGTTGACCAACTGGAGCGCTCGTTGGCGCAAGTTGTAGGTATCGTCGGGAATATCCACCATTTGGTAGATACGCTTCATCAGCTTGAGGATCTTGGTTTCCTGTAGGTGGACGAGTGTGACCGCTGTGTGCTCTAGCTCGGTAAAGGCTGCATCGGCGCGCGACAGATCATCGGGTATGTCATCCTTGAGCAGCGCCTTTTGGATGCGGTGACGGTAGCACATGAGGCGATCATACAGCGAGCGGTGCTGCAATTTGCGGCGCAGTTCATTGATTCGAGGGTTGCTCGATTCTTCAAACGAGGCCTGGCCTTCGTTGGACGAAGAATCGGGCGTGGATGCGCCTTTGGCGTCAACGCTCATGACATCCGCCTTGTCCTCCGGGATCAGCGGTTCGGCAGTTGCGCGACTCCGCGATGCGCTAGGTGACTCGGGCTCCGACTGTTTAACGCCATTTGTGCGCTTCCTTTTGGATGTCGTGGCGACCTCTGTCGATTTGGTCGCCTCCTTGGCCCCCTGCACTCGCCCAGCTCGGGCTGACTGCGTTTGCCGGGCGGTAGAACGCCGTTTGCTCGCAGGCGTCGTTTGGGTGGGTGTCGAAGGGGACTGCCGTTTACGTCCTCCCTTGGCGCGACTCGATTTCGATTCGGGAACGGTTTCGTTGTCTTCTTGCTCTTCTGCAGAGGATGCGGCATCATCGGATTCGTCGGCATCGTTCGATTCCTGCATACGTCGTTGCAATTCTTTCTCTAAGACTTTGGGATCCTTGGCCTGCGCGAGCGCCTGGTGAAACTGGGGGTCCTTCTTGCCCTTTTGCTTGGCCGTATGCTTCTCGTAGCTGGACTCATAGTCTTCCAAGCAGTCCTCATTGAGCCACCCGCTGGCAAGTGGTCAAGTATATCCAGTAGCACATGACAATAGACGTTTTGTTCGCGTTAGCAACAGCCACGCACTGGTACCTACAAATACAAACGGATCCGATGGCAAATGTGAAAAAAAATCTCCAGCCATGATGACCTGCTGTCTATAATGTCGAAACATTGCACCAACGCTACCAATTTCCTAGCGCGGCACAAGGCCACAAGGGGGGGGGGTTATTCAGCCAGCAGCCCGGGTACTGCTTTGGTGGGAGGTACTGCATCCTTGTATCTACTTACTAGTCCAGCGAACCGAAATAAAAGACTGGGTGCGTCCGTGCAGTCTTGGGCTTGGCGCGGCGCACTTCATCCGATAAACGAGATTCATCCTCGATGCGGGCAGGCCACCACGGATAGCCTTTCAATTTGGCCCAACACAGGGTATCAGCCTCGTAGCTGTTAAGCGGCATAGCGGTATGTGTGTATGTGATAACTAGAGGCCCTGGTGTACTATGGGTGGTTTAATGGTAATGGTACAATCAGATATCCCATAGTAGAACCGCACTCATCTTGGATGCCAAATTACGGGTCAGTATACCTTGAGTGCATTCCTTTCATCCAGCGGAATGCCACCATTCAAGTGATGCCCATGTTGACAGTGGCATATAAAATTCTTTGGCGCCGCACTTTGTTCAACGCTAATAGACAAGATCCTGCTTATCATCTACCCATGTTGACGCAAGCCACTGGTTCGACTTACCAGTTAGACAAAGAACACGCGTTACGGCAAACCACACGACAATGCGAGTGTCTTGTTGGGTGGATAAACGCGCTTGGCACTGTTCACGGAGCCCCGTTGGCTAGCCTGGCCAGAAAAAAAACGCGTGGATAAGATGTCATACACCAGTGGAGGCGTTACCGTGGAAGGCAGTGACCCAACCAAACAGAATGAACACGGTTCAAGTCGCTAGTCGGTATTGATTAGTACACTGACTCAAAATGGCGTGGAGCCATGCGAGGCATGAATAGGGTCCGTGGAGCACCACGTACCTTCCTTCAAACGCACGCTGGTTCTGTTTCAACCGGTGATTTAGGTTTTTCAGCACCCGCACCCCAATAGCGTCCGGATTCCCGGGACTCATCTTAGCCAGTCTTTCTTGAGATAACAGCAGGCCCAATGCACCCACTCTCTATACTCGGGCCCGCGATGCAATCACTCCCCCCAGGAACGCAGCATACCGTCTATCTACCTACCTTGAGGGTAAGAAAAGGAACTGAGCGTAACCAGACGCACACGGCGATACCAGTGCGAAGGCGATGGGTGTCCAGAAGTTCTAAGGCGTAAATCGCCAACGACGATATGAAATAAGGGAAGGAGTTGGGTGTCGAGTTATGGTTGGCCGAAGGTAGAATGGGTAGTGCCGTGCTTAGCCGAAATAATAATAATAAGAAAAAACCAGTTGCCGGCAGCACAGAAGCCAAACAGGAAAAAAACGCCAATGGACGCCACGGCGAACAACACCAACTGTGTTTTACACGTCTGTTCAGGCGCGGTCCATTTATGGGCCGTGTGGGTCAGGGCGTTGGTGTGCGCATCGCACTCCATGCATGGGGAAAAAAAGAAAAAGCTGGGTGCGTGGGTCGAACTTTAATTTTTCACACTGAGTGGCGGGAGAGATGGGAAAAAACCGCAGAGGAGAGAAGCCAGGTGGACTCCACCAGCGTCGCATGGAGAAAAAAGGTAAACGGCCGACACACCTACGCACTCTCTTATCATTGGCACTACCGCAGGGCGTGACTGGGTCAGCAATGCACGCGTTCGAGGGAAACAAGGGGCCGTCTGTGGCCAGCTGGGCAAGAGTGGGCAGAAGCAGGGAGCTGGAGAGGGTGGGCAGCGAGGGTGAAACCGCCTTCCCACTTCCCCTACTTCCCTCGAGGGATACGCGGGCCCGCGGCTTCCCACATCCAACCACCGCTCCAGGGTTAGAGGTGGAGTAGCGAGCAGCACCTATGGGACGCGGCAACGCCATGCGTCAGCTGCACAGCCAGAGACCAGCGTGAGCCAGTCAGCATGAGCCAAGGGCACCACCCCTCTCCGCTTCCGCTGACTGGGTCGCTCGCGCTCGGGCGGCCACCATCCGTTGTATTTTTTGCCCAGCTGCTGTCAGCTCAGCGAGAGAATGCTCGACCCGCTTCTTCGTGGGAGAACTTAGGGAAAGAGGGTCTGATACCCACTCGGGCCTGGTTGGGCCAGCTCTTACCCCACCCTCCTGTACTGGTTGGGAGGTTCCCATCGCTGTTAGATAGTGACGTCGAGAAAGCTTTGGGCATTGCTCGATCCCCATTGCTTAAATACCAGCTGCAGTGGGCCTGTTGAAGGTGCGGCGGAGGAGGGAAGGAAAGGGTAACGCTTTCACTTTTTCTCAACGTGCCAATTGTACCCAAACTTGCTGGCCATGGGTAAAAGTGGTGGTGTGCCAAGGAATTATGTCAGGGACCCTCATCGCTAGCCAGCTGATGATATTTCGTGCTGTTGATGTATGGAATTGAATAGAGACCAGCCAGCTAACAACAGCTACGCGCTTCACTTGGACCGCTCACTAAGTGGGTATCTAGAATCACGTGCCACGATGCTGCCAAACCCCCCAGAGCATTGGTCCCATCATGGGAACTTGGGCCACTGAGGCTGCTATTGCCCGACACATCAACATTAAAAAAAGTGAGCCGCCAAAAGCAGCCAGGTTTAAACTATAGGGCGGCAACGAACTGGTGGCTCCTCCTCTTTTTTTCCATCCTTGGACTTTTCAACCATTACTTGTTACCGTAGCTGTACGAGTTTGGGTAAGTATCGCTCGCCAACTACGCCTCGAGACCTTCGCACACCGATACCTTCTTAGACCCCGCCAATCCATCCATCCATCCATCGATGCGACATAAGTGCGAGTCCTACTCCGACACGGCCTATAGCAGGCGTCGTGCTATTTTGAAACCTTGTTGGATACTAGAGTGCTATCCAGGGCGAGGAAGAGACGTGGGAGACGGCCTGCGCGCATTCGAATGGTCCAATGGTGGATTCAGGGCAATTGGCAGGGTGTTGGAGGGACGATAGGGTCAGATGGCAAATGCAGGCTGAATGGGTACAGTAGCGAACGCGCGTTGACCTGGCAGGCGTATCCGTTTGGTGGGATGCCTCGTCAGCAGGGGGCCAACTTTGTCTTCGCCACAACTAACCCAAGGCGCTCTGGCTGATTGGCATTGATTTGTGCTATTTGTATCAACAGGATTCCCACCCTTGCACATACCTCTTATTCGCCATGGCTCCCAGCAACACTACCAAGAAGTCGGTCGAATCGATCAACGCCCGCTTGAAGCTGGTGATGAAGAGTGGCAAGTATGCCCTGGGCTACAAGACCACCCTCAAGTCGCTGCGTTCGGGCAAGGCCAAGCTGATCCTTATCTCTGGCAACTGCCCTCCTCTGCGCAAGTCGGAGCTGGAGTACTACGCCATGCTGTCCAAGGCCAACGTCCACCACTACAGTGGCTCCAACAATGACTTGGGTACTGCCTGTGGTAAATACTTCCGCATCGGCTGCCTGTCGATCACCGACGCCGGTGACTCTGACATTATCAAGGCCGAGTCGTAAGTATCGGTGCGTTGCACTTCATTTCTCCTCCTCCGTTGCTTCTCTCCCCCTACGTTAACTCGCAACCCCCCCCCGTTGTTGTATTCATCGCTGTGCCGCCATGCTGTCGCTTTGTTCCTCCCTGATCTATCCCATTGTACTTTGGCATGATGGCTTCCGGACAGAGAGGTTGACTCGATTGGGTGGGGACAATAAAGTGTACCAGTGTTACAAACCAGTGGCTAGTCCGAAGGATGCAGCTCCTTGGGTTGGCGGTGGCCACTCTGCAAGATCCCACCATTGCCCCCAAAAGCCCATTTATTTTATATAGCTCGCCTTGGCAGATGGATTGGGCAAGGGCGAAAAAGCTCTTAATCCTAAAAGGAAGTGATGTAACCCAGTCATGTCTCTTTGCGGACCAGAAATTGGTCCAAGCTGACACCGGGTTGAGCTGTGGTCAGGTACCATGCGCGCCACAAAAGTGGTGTCCAACGCCGCCACGTAAGGTCATCGGTTAAAAAGTCACGCCAGTCATGTCGTTAGCAATAAGCAGCATTACTTATTATTTGGGATTCATGCTCCTCACGTCGTTTGCGATGCCTGCAACATGGCACACGGGTCGTGTTACCAATGGCTGCGCCCATTAGTTGCTGCCTACCTTTTTGAGGCTTCTGGAGTGCCCAGCCCAGTACATCAGGTACCGCTAATGGGTTGTTAGGGTCGTTGGGTTGAGCAAATACCACCATCTGACCGGGAAACAACCGGAGACCTGTGTAGCGACAGGACGCGGCCAATTGACTTTCTGCCGAGGGTGCACTCTAATGCCATTCCCGGACACGAGATGGTTCAGAGCCGTACGTTTAAGGGCTGCATGAGTATAGTTGTACCTTGGGACATTTTTAAGCTCTGTGTATGTATATATGCATTACAAAGAAGAAAAAGAAAATTAAAACTATAAATAATAGCTACCATCATGTCACGCTTAGCCTACCTGGATCAAGCAAAACTGGCTGGCGTCATTTGACTTGACCAAGCCAAAGGCGAGATGGAAGTCGCCTATACAATGAAAGGAAACGCGCCGGCACCACAGTGTGTCAAGTTAGTTCACCTGTAGTTGCCGAATGATGCGTGAGGCTCCATATCTTTAATTGAAATATCCGTGGGCTTGGCTTGTGATACTTACGACACCGATGCTCGTCCAAAGCACCACCTTTGCTGTTCTTGGTGTACGCTAGAATTTTCTGGAATAAAACCGGACGAAGAAACTCCAAGATTTGCTATCAATGGTCCGGATGAATGTCCCAAATGGCAGCCGTGGCAAACCAAAAAGCACTAGTACCAAACACAAAAGTGGTAAGGGTTTGTGGACAACGTCGGCTATTTTTGGAGCTGGCGGATGCCCTTGTTGGAACAGCTGGCCAAGGGCACTGGAATGGTGCTAAATGACTCAAAGGCCACTGACCTGAAACACCACGTCAGTAAACCAGTCGCTGTGCTCGACTCGGCAATAGGTGACAACTTGTAGTGCCAGGTGTGGATTGATGCGAAGGAAGTGGGTGTGGGTTGTGAATTGCGAGGCGTTGGCTGCAGCCCACGAGACACTGCTTAGCTGGGCTGCGTCTCCTGCCATGGGCTCGGCTTCGGCTGTGGTGCTCATGGTATGCAATTGCCGTGAATGAGCTGGTCAAGTGGATAATAGCGAGAGCAGGGCAGCGAGTCGTAATGGCAGTAAGCATGAGATGGCGTCGCTTTGCCATGGCCTGCACTCTTGGTGGCGAGGCCCTTACCGCGGAGCACTTGAAGGGCAATGCTTTTGGTTAAAGGCGACCGCAGCCAACACCCATCACGTGGGGCCCATGCGAAATGGGTGCAAGGGCAGCAGTGGAAATAAAGCCGGGCACACCCAGCAGAACGCTGGGAAAACAGTGAAGCAAAGGTTAAGCGCACTCTGCGGAGGCGATAGATACGGACTTGCTCGGAGTACCATTCCAAGCGGGCCCACGACGTACCAGCAATTGTCGTAATTCTGCTCTGCTTTGTTTCTCAATTTTTCACTCTTACTCGGTCAACTAGGAATCGACTAGCTAATAGCATTTACCATGGCCGATCCAACTCTCGCCATCTGCGAGAGCTACCAGCGGTTCCTGCATTCGGACCCGGACAAGTCCATGCCCGTGGCTGCTATTCAATCGCTGGTGGAGTATATTAAAACACACGAGGCCTCGACTATGTCCGAATTTGTAGAAATGGTCAAGCAAGCCGCCCAGGTGCTCAAGCAATCGTCCGCCAACTCCATTTCCCTCTCCGCTGGCTGCGACATCTTTATGCAGTTGGTGACTCGCATGTCTGACGCCGTAAGTTCCCTAATTGCCTAGCCACCGTCTTTGCATGTTATTGCTTTCGTATTCATTTCGTTGTGGGTGGGTGTGGCTAGTGGCGACACAGGATCCCCCTTCCTTTCCCCAAACGGATATGCATGGCCGCACCGTAGAAACCAATACCTTGTTCATTGTCCAGGATGACCAGCAGTAAGCGTTAGCGTGTTGGTGCCAGGAGTCAATGCTAACTTTCTCATCTGGTAACCCACCGACGGTATTCCCTCGCTGCGTGTAGAACTTGGAGGACTGCCGAGCCAACTTGATCAGCCGAGGGACACGGTTTGTGGAAAAAGCGGCATCTTGCCGCGACAGCATTGCGGATCTGGGTCTCTCGTTTATTCGTGATGATACGGTACGTGGAGCATTGGACATCAAAATGCCTGGCATTGCTGGCTGTATTTTTTATAGCAACCATTGAATATTGCGGCGGTCCTCGGGCTGATTGTTATTTCTGCTTTCCAGCAAGTGCTGACTCAGGATGGCACTGTACCTGGGACTTGTTGATGCAACCTGGGGCGCCTCTCTAGACCATTCTTTTGCATTCGTACTCGCGGGTGGTGATGACCCTGCTGCTGAAAGCAGCGGCAATGAACAAACGGTTTCGAGTATATGTGACCGAGTCCCGCCCCAACAATAATGGGTAAGTGCTTTGAGGGTTGGTTCGGCCACACTTGATTTTAAAGTACACGACATCGGCTCTGCGAGCCACTGCCAAGGGTTGGTGGCACCAATTTAACCAACAGGTATATCGTTTGGAGGTGGTGGGCACGCTGGTCGTAATGCAGGTACCGCACCGCCGAGAAGCTGCACCAAGCAGGCATCCCGTGCACAGTCATCCTGGACTGCGCGGTGGGCTACGTCATGGAAAAGGTGGATTTTGTGCTGGTAGGTGCCGAAGGCGTGGTAGAGAATGGTGGGCTGATCAACCAGATCGGTACGTACCAGCTGTCGGTCGTGGCCAAGGCAGCCAACAAGCCGTTTTACGCGGTTGCTGAAAGCTACAAGTTTGTGCGCCTGTTCCCGTTGAGTCAGTTTGATCTCCCGACCCATACACCTGCCACGCTGGCGTTTGATGCCCCGCAATCGGGTGACTTTGACGAAGCGCACGCCATTGAGCGGCTCGTCCAGCAAAACCCCAAAGTTGACTACACGCCGCCATCGTTTATCACCCTGCTGTTTACGGACCTCGGGGTGTTGACCCCATCGGGAGTGAGCGACGAGCTGATCAAGCTGTACTATTAAGCGCCCTCCCACCTTGTGCCGCGGTGCTCGCAACCGTGGTATTGCTGTGAAGAGGCAAAGGGAAGGGGTCGAATTTTTTGGTTGGTCTAGTTCTTGGTTCATAAGCGTGTGCATATAGGTTAAGTTCAGCTGCATGCATGGGACGAAGAGTGCTACCTATCCATTGAGGCCGTAAATATGAGGGAAAATAAAGGAAAAAAGGGTGAAGCTGGCGTTCTCAT
>JANBQA010000237.1:0-20182 GCA_027576955.1 Dimargaris xerosporica
CCCGAGTAGCAGCAACTGCAACCCAGCACCTGCTCAGCTTTAGGGAGCTTAAAAATTCAAGATTACAATGTCAAATTTGGGATGATGTGGCCAGTGATTCGGTGCTTAGCAAGGTAAAGCAGGGCATCGTTTGCTGGGATCACCCGACATGTGGTGCATCGCACATGTAGCGCTGAACCAAAGTACCATCTTACCCCTGTAACTACTCGCTAATTTATTACAAAGCAGAGCTGTGCACCTCAACGGTCCACAACACCCGCAGGATGGATGATTAATAAAAACGCTTTGGCCTTAAATACACAGCTGATTAAGACAGTAAGAACGAGAGAGAGAGCACAGAACGATCACAAAACAGAATCATTTACAGTTGTGACTTCACCAAAATTTCAAACAGCAATGCCCTGGCACATACACACGCAATTGCATCCTACAACGTGGCAGGCAAATCCAACTAAAGCTTGTCGTAATAAGTAACGCAACCAACGAGAGTGAGAGAAGAAAACAGCGTATACCAATGCACAATCACACGATGCATGTGTCAAATGATACATAACTCACCACTTTAAAGGTGAGTGAACGCCATATCCAGCAAAAAGAGTAGCGCATTGATGGCACGCGCGCACTTCCCCCTCCGATGTAACCTGACATAAACGCAGCAGTTATAGTACGTTGACGTGCCCTTCAGAAGGTCCATGAACGCAGGGCTGCGGTGTGGATGTCGGAGGGAAGGGATGGTCGTCTGAAGGCGACCGTAGTAAGAAGGACGCGTCCAACGAAGAGCTGCGCTTATTCTTGCGGGCCACCATGTCGCCCGTTTTAAGGCGAGCAACGGTGGGCGTGGAATCCTGGGTGATGGAACCCTTGCGCGATCGCCCGATCGCCTGTAGTAGTGCTTGTCGCTGGGCGGCGGTGGTGTTAGGGTCGGACCCAGTATACGTTGCAGGAGTGCGACAGCTGAGGCAGCTGGTGGACTCGGGCACCATGGAAAAATAGCCACCGGGAGAGTGAGTCCAGTCCCCAATGTCCGAGTACGCAGGTGAGTTCAGGTTGGTGGGCGTTGGCAAACTTGGATCACAGGCCCGTCGCTCACTTCGTATGGACGGCAATGGCGAAGATGCATCCGCTGCCAGCAAGTTGAGTTGCCGCAGGGCCCGCCGGCGGTGGCGCGCGTGAGCAGACAGTTTGCGTTGGTGCCAGGCGGAGGACAGACTGCGCCGATGGGCAGGGACATCGCTGGAGTGCCGTCGAAAAATGTCGTTTCCAGGATACGCAATTTGCACCGTTCCGGCCGCTACACTCAACCGCCGCCCGTGAACTATTGTGGGCGAAGCCATTCGGGGCTTTGGAGCCGGGGACACTGGGGTAACGGGCGTGGCTGAAGCTGTTTGGGCCTTGTGTTCGTCGGCCAGCTTTTGCCACTGGCTGATATTGCGTTCCAGAGATTCAATGATAAACCCCGCTGATGGGAAAAGGTAGGCGAGGCTAGAGAAAAATGGCTTCACGATGTAATTGGCAAAGAATAAGCTGATCTCGCATTGGTCGGTGCCCTGACGGTCGGAATTAGGGGTGATAGGCAGGCCTTGGCACTTTTCCAGGTCGCCCTGGCGAAAGGACTCTTCAACCATGACATCGGACCATTTTTTACACATGTCCCAGGGCAGCACAGGGTTAAAGATATCCACAGCGTGCAGGATGACATTGCAGAGCATTTGGCGCTGTTCGGCTGTCAGCTCGGCTGTAGTTGAGGCGAGGTTTTCCAGCGAGGGCGAAGGAGAGAGTGAAGGCGAATGGAGGGTGGGAGAGAATGGCTCGACGTTGACTGTGACTTTGCTCGTGGTGGCGCTTACTGTTGGCACCTCTATGGTTTCCTCGTCGACCAAGGTCCTACGAATCTTGGCAGCAGGCAACTCGTCATCCGAACTCGACTCAGAGGTTGTGATCAGCGACTGGTTGACCACGCGTACCAGCTGCTGGCACTGCTTTTCGACAGTGTAGTGAGCAGACATATCAGTCATAAGGATCATCTCATTGATGCTGGCGACAACCTGCTCTTGGGATCCGTACGCAGGGGAAAGCTCGCTGGCGTCAGTATGGGGCAGGTGGGCCAGCAGGTCGTGTTTGGCAAGGAGGCGCTTGGTTTCGTCGCACGAGTATTTTTCCAGAATGGAGTCCTGGCCATACTGCCGGGCCAAGTCAGTTTGGGCGTGCTTTTGGTACAAGTTGTTCAAGCCGGGGTGACCAATGTCGTGGCACAGCCCCGCAACGAGGAGGGCCGCCACGCTAAGGCGGTCAAGAAACAGTTGGCCGTCAAGGTCGTTGAGCACGTAGAATAGCTTGGCCGTGACGTCAGCGGAGTGGTAAAACGAGTGGTAGGGCACCAACTGGTAGCCATGGGATACGTCCACGATAAAGTCGAGGACCTGGCTGTCCGACACGTTGAGGGTGGACATGACGCCCAGATGGTCGAACATGGCCAGGGTAATCCCGTACAGCTCGGCGTGGGAGTGCTGCCAGGCGTCAAAGTGGAGCTTAACCATGGGCCACTTCTTGGCCAGGTACATCAGCCGGTACTGCTCCACCATTATTAGGTCCTTGGACGACAGGTGGGTGTGCGTGAGGACCAGCATGGTGGCGGGTGGGCGGTCTGAGCGATTGCGTGGCCACCAAATTCAACGAGAGGGCTAGAGTCGGTTGGAGAGGGATGGGAGGAAGAGAGGGAAGGAGGGAAAAACAGTATCGAGCGCCCAGGTGGACGGGCTGGTGGTCGGGGGAACCACGCGCAGCACGGGTACGGTTGGCCACACACGCGTGCAAACAAAAGCAACAAAGCACTTCCCAAAAGCGTGGAACAAAGGAACGAAAACAAGGGCTGGTAGAAAAAAACAAGCCACCAGCGACAGTCGGTTGGATAGAGCACCTTGGTAGGTAGACGAGGTGTAGTCTTGCGCTGTGACGGGGCTTGCTGTACCAGAAAACAACGAGTGCCTTGCGGTGCGCTGCAGCGCTGGCACAGCGTGCACCAGTGTGTGAGGGTGAAGTAGGACAAATAAAGCAAGCGCCCCGTGCGGTTGACCAACGCCTATAACGGGTTCCCGTACAGTGCACGCTGCAGGCCCAAGGAAGCAGTGGAGTGGGAAAATATGCCCAGTGGCAGCAACCAAGGGACTGCGTACACAAAACCAGCCCGCAGCGGCTCCGTTGAGGCTATGAGGAATGCGTGAGGGTGGAGATGGCCTGTCCGGCAACGACCGACTACAATAACCGAAGCAGGGTACTTAGGCGCTACAGCCTTGCTTGCAGGCGTTAAAATAGCAAAGAACAAGGCCTGCGGGCAAGAAGCGCAGCGACACTAGAAGAGCAAGAACAAGAGGGTGAGACGTAGTGTGGCAATGGGGCGAGGGTGGAGGGACAATAGCAAATGGCACGGCAGTGACGATCGGATAGCGAGCGACAAAGGAGCAATGCACAGTGGCAACGGCAGGAACAGCAAATGCCAGCAAGCGTACTGCGACGTAATAAGAGACAAAAGCGTCAGGGCGGCAGCCTGAGCAAGCGCACCGGTTAAGAGGTGAGGTGAGAGCCACGAACGGAAGAGAAAGCGGGTGTGGGTGGACAAGTGAAGGAAGGAGGGAAAAAAATGACCACGCGCACTCAAGGGACCACGGGCTCACAGGAAAAAAATCGGCTGGGCAACGTGGCAAATAAGGGGCCCCAGCCAACGCGACTGGCTTGGCTTGGGCTAAACAAACGACGAGTAGGGGTGCGCGTGCAAAGGGGCCAAAGAGAGGGCGAGCCAAAGGGTTATGCTACGTCGACAGCCAAACGTTGCTTGGCTACAAAGAAGCAGGGGGGAGGGCCGTTTATATATATATATATAGACGACGATGGGTCCAGGCAAAGGGAAATAAGGCAGCTGGTCACTATCGCCGGTGCGGTTCAGCGTGTAGACTTTACTGGGGAGCGTGGAGCATGCGTGCCTGCAGATGGTTCAACCAACCGTGGGCGGGAAGAAGGTGAGGCTATGCACGCACAACAGAAAGGGACTAGCAATGACCAGCAACAGGGCGATGGGCGCTGGACGCGGTCGCCCATCAGCATTTATATAGTAGGGCCGGACCCCTCACTCACCCACTCACTCTCTCACTCATTCCCAAGTGGGAAAAGGGAAAAAGATGAGAAAGACAGAGGGGTGCAGTGGCCCTTGCTGATCGTTGTGACACAGCATCTAAAAGAGGGTACCACCAGCCCTAACTGAAAGCGGGGCCGGGCGAAGAAAGGGCCAAGCATACGTACACATATATACACACACACTGCACTGTGTGCAACGTGGCCAAACACCTCTCTCCATCCATCCGCATGGTCCACGCGAGACGGCGTCATTGCCTGTAGGTGTCAGCGGGACCACACACCGAGCCCAAGCGTAAAACTAAGCAGAGGCCGTGGCAGGCAAAAATAGAACGATGGAACAAAAAACAAGGAGCGCCTACGCTGCAGGTATCACCGTGACCAGCTGGGACAAGGTCTGTCGGTCCGATGGGGGCCCCTTGGCGGCGGTAGCCCTGAGTGGTCTGGGCCCCGACGCGCCCTTGGCCTTCCATCGCACAACCCTTGGGATTCCCCCAAGTTCTATCGTCACCAGGGACATACAATGGCAGCAACCCAAGTACCTCCACCGGCAGTAACTGCACCCAGGAACGATACCTGCCGGCTTGCGCCGCTGGCAGCTAATGTGAGGAGCCAGCGGTGGCTGCTCGCGCTGACCAACCCTTCAGGCGTTGCCCAGCCCACCCCCACTACCCTTGCCACAACGCGACGTGACCCTGTTTTTTTTATGCTGGTTCCACCCACGTCCTCCCACATGCGGTAACTCCCCCCTCGTTTCTACGCCGCCACTGATTGGTCCCCTCGTGATGGAAGCGGCAATAACGAATGGGCGATCGGCCTATCACGCCGGGTGGGTGGGAGCGATGATGCCCTTGCGGATTTTGGACGAATAAGGTGTGATCGCTGCCTGACACCACAACCCTTTTTACTTACAGCATCACCCATTCACACACATACGCACACACACACCTATTGTTACCACCTGCAGCTGCACCTGGCCAGGCTCGCTGATGCTTCCGCCACAGCGATTCAGGGAGATGTCGCTAATCGGCCAGGCCTGCACCCATACGCGAAGGCATCAACCCAGTGGCCGCCGCCATTGGAGAAAGTGAAAGGTGCATTAGATGCAGATGCATTACCCGCTCATCGCGCAGCAGGAGGCACTGTCACAGGTCGGGTAATCGATGCCTGGCAGTGCCTGCTAAAACTGACCGCCACCGCAGCACCATGATAGAGTGGGAGTGCCCTTTTGTTTATTTGCTACGAAAATGCAGACGCCAGCAACAGTGTGGGCGACCAGACAAAGACATGCCTGGGATGTCGCGAAGTCTGGTCGACTTGGATTCGAAAGGCTGGCATTTCGTATAAATCGGAAATGTTGATGGCCTTTTCAGGAAGGCCCAGCCGACAACGCTGCTGCTCATTATTAATTTCCTGGGCGTATAATCCATCCCGCAAAGGTGGCTATTAGAGAACACCACTTGTGCCGTCCTTGGCCTGCGATCAGCGGTGGACTTGAGAATGGCAACAACAGACGGAACAGGAGATTGCCCCAATTCAGCGTCAGGTCCCACTGTCTGGAACTGCGCTCACCAAGGGTGATGATTGCCACGGTATCGTGGGCTCATCCTGCAGGGGCCTGGCGAACGCCGTGATTCCGGGCCGCGCAACAAAGAGCCGACAGACTAGGGTTTGCAGGTGCGGGTTTAATGACCAGCCCGACTAGCCAAAGGGGTGAGCCTGCACACCACAGCAGCCGGCATGAAAAAAAAGCACTTCCACGTGGTTCCACGAGTGCACCGAATCCACCAAGATTAGCAGTGCTGGCCACTTCCCTGTTCCACCCCACCGGCCAATTATTTTACGGTAATTGGGGCTTAGTGGGCGTCAGAGCCCATCGTTACAAGGAGAAAACAGCAACTTAGCTGGTGGCATCGCTGCCTTGCGTGTTTGCAGTCCCACGCCAGGCAGGTGTTTGGCCGCCAAGAGGAGTAACAAATAAAGGTCGACACACCCGGCGCAGTTGCTGCACCACGCAGGAGGTGAGCCCACTGACCGGCAGGCCGGGTCGCCAGGGGATGGGGTAGGAGGATGAGCGGTTCATACTAGGTAAGGAGGAACACCGCAGACGGTAATGCCAGTGCGTGGTCCAGAGATAAGGACCTCCTGCTCTCCGATACGATCGGGTGTGACCAACGGATCTGTGTGACTTTGGCCGCGTGGCACTGCAGCTACCTGACGCTGGTGGAGCGCGACGATGGCCCCGCGTCAAGGCACGACGGGCAGCTGGGCCATTATCAAAGCCTCCTGGTCCTAAAAACACTCTCCCACTAATACCAACGCTTTGCTGGGGAAAAATGGAGTGAGTCTGGGCAGCGCCCTTCAAGTACTAGCGCCCACCAAAGAACCCCACGACGCGTAGGCCGTGCCAGGCAGCCAGAGGTCTAGTTGGCCCCGAACCTCACAGAAATCCAGTGGATAGGGGCGGCCATGGTGTGATACCATCGGCGACTTTCTTTTTATTCGTTGACCCAACTGTCAACGTTACACACAACCGATCTAATGGCTTATAAGCAAGCGGAAGGCACTGTGTACCAAAAAGACAATAATACCTATTTTTCAAGCGAGAACCTCATTACCAATCAACGAATACAAATGCCCAAAGGAACCCGCAGTGCTATCATTTCAATCGTGGCAGCAGCTGTATGTCCTTTCTCCACTCCTTTGCCTCACTGCTCCGATGACGTTTTGTGTGCGTCCTCATCTGTCACGGCCATAAGCCCTGCACAGTCCTAGCTAGTCCGCTTGGCTGATACGCTGGGTTAACCACAGGGCGCCTTGGCCAGCAGATGCAGTGGCCTTGTCATGCCACTAAATGCGTCCCCCCTCGCTCGATCTGCGTTTACGTGTAACTATGCGGGGAGTCGGAGGAGAAGAGGAGAGACGAGTCTACGTAATTAATTTCATCTGTATTAACTGTAGGCACGATGATAGGCCGGCGCAGACCATTGAACGAGCGGCCATGGCTTTTGATGATAACAAGTTTATGACCCAACTTTTTTTTCGGCAATAGCCAGCCTAGCGATCACTCGATCACCGGTTTTTACCTTCTCCATACAAAGGAACAAGCCAGTGTGGTGAAATAGGCAATAAATGAAAAAAAAGGGAGGGTGATGCGCTGGACGTGAAGGTGTCAAATGCCTTCACCTTTACTTTAGCAGCGCTGGCGTTTCTATTTACGAACGCCTGTATGCATGCTGACCAGCACATAGCCCCATTGACGAACAATGTGCAGGGCCACAGCCCTTCCACAAAAGAGTGCACAATCGCCAACGTGTTGGCCACGGTGTGACTTGAGCTCTGTGGAACGACCGGCCCGTTTGTTCAGCTAACGCTTCGCGTTGTTTTGCCGGATCTGTGCTATGGCCAGCGTCTCTTTGGCTGGTGGTGGTTCGTTGTTGTCGCGCAGGATGGTAAAAACGAACAATCCAGCCGGTGGACCCACACAGATGCGCTTTCACCCTTATCCCAGTGCTAATGTCGCGTACCACAAGCAAGGTTGGCCACTCGAGACGTTGGATGTGTTTAGTCAAACAAGGGGAGTGGGACATCGTCCTAGGCCAAGAGGCAATCCGCCGCCAACTTAAGCGCCGCAAGTGATTGGCTGCTGGTGCGGCACAGCCCTGTCTACAATACCGCTGAAGCTTTATAAATTTGGCGCAAATAGCTCCCGCGGTCTCGCCACACCGCGTGTTTCCCCGCTGCTGAAAAAGGCCACGTCAAGCTCAGGCCACGCCTTGGTGTCACCCCGCTGCTGACCACAGGCCACCATCCTAGTGACGAAGCCATAGGAGGATGCAAGTGTTCGCTGGTTCGTTGATTGCCAACCCTGGACCATGTGGCGGTCAATCCCTTGGGGCGATGCTCTTGGGCCATGAAAAAACAATACGACACCGCCGACAACAATATGGAGGGGTTAGTCAGGGCACTGGCGTCTTGCTGGGAGCATGGCGTGATTGTCAGGGCCCCGATCGCTGGGAAGCAAAGCACGCTGGTTGCGGACTGTCCGTGTTGGATACGGTGGGCGCTTGGCCGTTGCCCTAGGTGCTGGCACACGAGCGCTGCACAGCTGCAGCATCGCATTCCCAGTGATGGCGCTCACTCTAAGCCAGTGCCGTTTTTTGTGTCTTTGAGATCTGGTCAAAGGCTAGTGTATACCACGGTTGGTGGAATTGCGTAGAACATCGACGCGCTAGGCAAGGTCCCAAGCCATCGATGGCAGGGAAGGCGCTGGTGATAAACTAGCTGTCGGTAATCCCCGCAATGTGGTGCGGACATACCTTGTCAGCCCTGAAGTAAGGTCGCACAGTCTTGTCCACTAAACCGGCCTGCTGGTTAACCGTTGGCTATTCTTGCCTCTTTGCTGTTCACTCTGGGCTCGCTCAAGGGCTGCGTTACGATCAACGCAGTAGGCTAGCACTGACTAAATCGCGGCTCGGATCGTCGCCATTTCGCACACGCCATTACTAATAGCCCCGCTAGTTCCCGAACCTTTTTCCGGCCCATGGTTCTTTTTTTCCACACAAAAAAGGCCATTGGGTTCGACAAAGGGGTGCGGTGCCTCTGGCCTTTTTTTCTTTCTCTTTCTCGCTCTATCCTTTATATCCAACTTCACGCGGCGCTGAAGGTCTTGTCTCGCCTTGACGTGTCTGAGTGGTGTCGTGCTTATTCCAATCGTTTCACATTGACGTGGCACTCTCCACCTCTACCTCTCCTCTTTCTCCTCCCCAAACAGCGCTCAACCCTTTGTTCTTTATTTCTCGCTCCCAGTGGAAGCACACCCAGGCCGTCTTGACCCTTGTCTACTCCTTGTCAAGAAAAGAAATGCCCCTTGGTTGTCATTGCATTGCCACCGTCGCTCATCTGTTCTTTTGTTTGGTTTAGCCAAGAACCACGCCAGCCACGCCTACTATCAGAGTATTCGAACAAACAGTGTGTGTGAAAGATTTAATTCCCAGTTCCAGCAGTAAGCAAACGGCATCGCGTCGTGATTGAGCTCCAGCGATCCAGAGTTACAACAGTATGCATCCCAGCCCTCGCCACAACCCTTACCCGGGCGACCACGACTACGAGCGCAGCTACAGCCCCACCCGTGGGCGTGGTCCTATACCTGGTCGCGGGCGAGGCCGTGGCCGCGGTCACGGCTGGCAGCCGCGTGGTCCGTACCCACGGGACGGCCGCCGCTCCGACTACTACCACCGCTCCTATGACTCTTCTTACGACCGTGACTACCGTGCCAGCCCCTACAACTATGAAGAAGGTACCGCCTATACAGTGACTGGTGTGCAAATTTTGAGGGGCTTGTTTCCAATAGGGCCTACGGGTAACCCAGCTGCCTTCCAGATGCCACAGCGTGCTCAGAAATTGAAACTCGTCAGATTGTCGAAACCACGGTTACATGCGTGTGACCTGCGCCCATTGTGGTCTCAAGCATACCTGCGCCCGAAGGCAAATGGTTGGACCAAGTGGTGCTGTTTGCAGCACGAGACTGTTCACTAACCCATTGACGACGCTGCTCTTTGCATTGGATATCTTACAATTTTGTACACCCAATAGGTAAGCTCTGCTTATATGCAAGAGGAGAGAAAAAAATTGAGGGAAAGCCAGCAGCGTTTCGCCTCGCCTATCGCTTCCGCTGCAAGGAACACAGTAGGAGGGTACCAGCGAAGCCAGGGCCACCGTCGTGCGACCAGTGGCGGTGTCACAGTGGCTGCCAAGCATAGGACAAGCAAAGCTCTCCACCCAGTAGTCTGTCGAATACCAGCAAAATGTTCCAATCTTTCAGCCTCAACCCAGCCTTTGCTCTCAAAGTTCTTCCATCAGCCCCTCTCCCGCATCGTTGGATTGCCGACCAGGCTGCGAGACACTGCCTCAGTATGGCAGAGTATGTGGAGCTCCGTCACTTGGCCAAAACAGCCGCCAACCTGGTCAGCTTGGTGCGTCTGCTCTATTATTGAGCGGCAACAACGGTGACTCCTGGTATCCAATGGTCTACCACAGTTCAGCTTTGGTCCCAACATACCTAGCAGGCACACCCATTTCGTTACCCCTGGTCAGGCCGTATGCATCCAATAATCCACTGGCGGCGATGCGCCATAATTTTGGCACCATGCCCTCTCCACGCCTCTAGTTATTCTCAGGGCCTTTTCCAATATCATAGGCGAGCAGTAGCGTACCCTGGCTGAACCACACATTGCCCTGCTCTCCCAGCCTCCTTTTTTACCCCAGTACCACCATCACGCTGCTTTTGAAGGCCATGCGTTTCACCGAGATTCCGCCCTCTTCCGTTGACTCCTCTGCTTTGTCTACCTTGCTGACAGGCGTTGCGTTGCGGGATACCTTGACCCGTTATCTAATCAGGTCAGGTCGTCAGGCGCGTATGAAATGATACATTATTTAGCCATCTTTACCAACATAGCTGACAAGTCCATGGCCACAATTATGATGCTCTATCGCTGGCGTGTTGCTGCTTCCCATGGATATCCACTCTGACGCGACAATGTTGTTTCTTCTCAATCTCGCTAGACGGCAACTCGCACAGGCCATACGCGTACTCTTCTCACGAGCGAGATATACGCGATACCTCTCAATCGGACCCTGTGCGGACATTATTTGTCCGGCATATCAAGGTAATGCTTTGGGCGTCACTGACAGTGCATTGGACAGCGGTACTGATGGTCCTTGCTTCCCACCTCCCACCCAATCATGAATTCCCAGGCTCTTATAGCATCCAAACAGTGGCTGCCTTGCTACGGTCGGCTAGTTCCAATGATTCCCAGGTCTCAATCGCACTGTGTTGGTCATTCTCGGACCGCCTCGGTATGACATAGCACCTTGCCAGGCGCTTTTTGTGGCTACGAGACCGAGCCACTGGGATAATGGGTTTGCCCGTGGACTAGGTGGTTTAGGTTCATGCTTTATTTACCAGACAGCACTACCCATGTCATACAACTATTGCAATCCAACCCAGCTGCCATTTCGTTACATTTGAAGAGGCCCATGGCAGGCCACTTGGGTGCTATGGAGGACGCGGTGACCATCCGATGCTCTGCCCCTTTTGCGGGAACTGGGGGTGCTGGTTGCCTATGCTACAGATCCGCCTAGCTTGTTGATGCCTATTTGACTAACACCACTGCTCTGCCATATATCTGCTCGGGCACCTCTGGGTGGTATGCACTCTTTCAACGATTTTGGCTCTATGTGCATGTGTATTATCCTGCATGATTATCCATGGTCGCATAGGGTATTCGTTTCAGTAAGCTGCAGAGCTGCTTTGAGCGGTTTGGGGAATTGCACGATTTGTGTGATCAGAGCAACTTGCGCGGATTTGCGTTCTTCACATATGTAAGCAAAGCGTGGTGGGACTGATTCAGTGCAGCCAGTTGCCCATTGCTTGCCGCACAGGCTGAGAACCGAGCCCCATGACTCAATTTCTTCACAGGGCCTTTGTTGATGTCCACAAAACTCGTCCAGAAATAATGAGAGGATATGAACCCAAGTTGGTGACACGTGCTTCGAGTCCTTAGCGAGTAACCGTCATTACCAGCTATTGTGCCAGAATGGATTTTATTTTGCCATGGTGAATTGTTACCGATTACTAGTATGATTTGCGGGCGGCCATTCGTGCTCAAAGCGAAATGAATTATCGCGAAGTTGATGGCGTCACGGTAAGCACGCTGCCAATGGCTCCTCATAAGTGGTAATTGTAGGGCTCTGCTAGGTGCTATATGATCCAGGGTATTTAATCACAGTGTGATTTTGGGGGCATTTTTTATTTCTCTGGGCGTACACCCGTTTAGATCGAGGTGAGGTACTCTTTTCCCAAAACCGATGAGGCATTGACCGAATACTGCGACCGCACAAAGAATCAGGTAGGTTGCTGCCCTATAGGCACAAGGCCATTGATGATATTTGCTCGTATCCTGGTCTTTTTGGTCACCCAAGGGCCACAATTTTCTACCATTACGTTTCTACGTATACTAAACTCTCCATCTCAACGTTGGCATTTTACGCCCTTGGCCCTTTTGCGGCATATAGGGAACCATTCTGGTTACGGCACGCGACTGCCCTTTGCCTATTCCCGACCAAGAAGTTCGGAGCTACTTTGAGCAGTTTGGCGATGTGATGAGCGTACGCCGCTACCGCACCAACGAACGGTAAGATACCTTGCTCTATGCCTATTGCACGTTTTGAGCCCAATGGAGGGTGCCATCTGGTGGATTGGCTTTCTAGCTAGTGGTAGAATGGGCAAAGCTAGACTTGATTGAGGGTACTTTGGTGCAATATTTAGGCTGGCAAGGGCTAGGCATCTAATACCACCCTTGGCCACCTGGAAATTGGGTGGCGATTAATGCAAGTAGCCAGCGCTGCGTCGAGTTTTACGACAGCCGTGCCTGCCTTCGCGCCCACGATCGAGCTACTGGAAGCGCTTTTCGGGGCGGAACCTTGGATTGCCGCTTTCTCTGGGACCGCAACAACAAGTAAGTGTGTCCTGGATAAACCCATTAGCAGGGGGCTGGTGCTGGATGTTCGCTACCAGTTTGTTCTATATAACCATCCTTGAACAATGGCCTCTTTCACCGCTAACGTTTATGAATTTTGTCACTTTACTCACGGCGGGCTACTTGGTCACATCCGTGCCAGGAATATGACGCGACAGGCCCAAGAAGCAAAGCAGCTGGCACACGCCTCAGATTACCACTACTCATCCAGCCATGGTCGCGCCGCCCCCCGGGACTACTCGCGCCCGCCTTATTCCTCTGAGGAATACTATTCGCGCCGGGACTATAGCGGTGAGCCCTATCGTCATCAATCGCCACGGTATCGCCGAGCCAATGGCCGAGACGACTACTATGATCGACCATCGTACGGCCCTAGCCATCGATCACCCGTTGGCTCACGTCACCAGCAGTCACGAAGCCCCTCTCCCGCTCGCTCCGCTTCCCAAACAGCACCCCCAGTGCAAGGTCAGTTCAGTTTACCCAAATCGTTTGTGAACAGTAGCGTATGGATGAGGGTGCATGGCGTGATTGTTGGTACAAGCACAATTGTATCTAATCCAAAGAGTACAAACTGATATACCGTTGTTGTTGCTTTTGTATACTGTTTATTTCCTTTTCTCTCCCTTGGCGCCGGGGGGGGTACTCTTTATCACATTGACTTTTATTGGATGGCCAAACGTGACCAGGCCTAGACTCTGAGGTAAGGAACATGTGCCCTGGATTTGCTGATGGATGCCTGGCATCGCTTCTCTTTGGGTAAAGTGGCAACAGTACCTAGACGTTTCTTGGTGTTGGACATACGCAAAACGGATGAGCGGTAAAGCTAATGGCTTTTATTTTTTGTGCTGTGGGCCATGTGGCTTGCATTTTGCCATCCCGATTTCAATCGCTATATACATAGCGCCTTCAACAAGCCCAGCAGGCTCAGCAAGTGCTTTCGTTGCTCGCTTCCCAAATGCAGCCGCATCCATCAAACCCGCCCAACAATGGCAGCAACGGCGTGCAGGCTAGCCAGGTCAACCAGCTGGTTTCGCTGCTGGTAAGTGTTGGCCCAGCCGGTTGCTTGGATGGTTTGGTGCCATTTTAGGCTATAGCTATGTATAGTAGATCCCACACCATTTGTGACTTGGTGGTATGTCCTTGCACACAGCCCCAACTAATAGGGTGGCATCATGCCCTTTGCTCTGTCGTCGTCTGGTGTGACAGGCCCAAGCTCAAGCTCTCCAGCAACAGCAAGCGAGTGCGACCTCGTGGTCTCAACCCACGCCTGCCCAAATGGAAACACTACCACCGGCCTATTCTGCGCCACCAGTGGCCACAACGCTGTCGACGCATTTACCAACTTCGTCTTATTCCACTAGCAACCCTACCACTACTGCTGTGGCGCCCACTAATTCTCATCCCAAAGAACCTGCTTCGGATGCCACCACCATTTCCAAGCCGATCTCACCGCAGTCTGCCATTGCTCAATATTTAATGCCAGCGGCTCAGGCTTCCTCGGCAGCCACCACGACCATGGCCGCTGCTACCCCATCGACAGCAGCCCAGTCGCTGTACTACAATCCATTAACCTCGGATGCTTACGATCCCTATGCGGCATAGCCTCGTCTTGACGTTTGTCGTAGTGTTCGACCCGACCTAGAATGAGTGCTAGGACAATTGGTTTTTCTTTACTATGAGACCATTTGAAGCCATTCCTTTGATTTTTTGCGACCATACTATTTTTTAATTTTTGTTTGGTGAATTACCAGTTCTATAAACCTTTAGTCGTTACACGTATTTGGGAAATCGACCAAAGGATCTGGTTTAAGTTGCGGACCTTTAAACGAGCGACTGGCTTATCATTTTGGATGCCAACACGGCGCCGTGCCTTGCCTTGAACCTTGGTACACGAGGAGGGGGAGGATGGCCACCGTTAGGGAGAGGTGAATTTGTGCCTGATCAAAAAAAGCTAAACTCAGGATGGTAGGTTGTAGCGTAATGGGTGGTGGCTTTTGGTGCCGTGGGAGACTGGTGTAGATTAAGGCTGTGACAAAGCCTTGGAGAAGCTGACTCCCACGTCCTTACTTTGGCTGGCTGCCCTGCTCAACAGTATTAATGCCCAAGAGATGAGATTACGCGAGAGCGCGCCTCATCTCCTCGGAGGCAGACATTGCTCTGTTAGCCAAAGCAGCAACAACCAAAAGTACTCATGTTCCCACCATACCAAGGGTTTACGGAATCGCTAAAGGACCAGGTGACCTGTGGCAGTGAGAGACCATCTCATGGGACCCTTGAACAGCAGTACTGTGGCTTTGGCGCAATGGTTGCACCACCAATGGCAAAACTAACCCACGCGACGATTATCGCTGGATAAAAGTGACAGTTAGTGGGGTGCCTGACCCCTCAATAATCATCCATGGTACTTCCCGTAAACACGTTAAGCCTGGGGAAACGGCGACTAATGAGACAGAATATCTGCGCGGTGGCTCTCATGTGACAGTCCAAATGACCATTGAGCTCCTGTTGCTCCTAGCTACACCGCGCACAGTCCAAGGTATGGCGATTAAGAGAGAGAGAACAAAAAGGGAGGCGTGGATGTATGTGTGCGTCTGCCAACTGCTGCAAAGAAGACCTGAAAGGGCACGAGGGCCGCACCCTCACAATCGTCTGTGAGTCGAGCAGAGGCGGCAATCGCGTCTACACCTGCATGCCCTAGCGGGCGCCAAATGGTCACTGGAGGGTAAAATTAAAAGCGTATGTCAAGTACTAACTGCCGCCTTGAGGGTGTTGTCCTCCATGTGCCCCAGTGGTGGTCACTTTGGCTCTTCTTGTTCTTCTCCTACTTTTACTTCTTCGTTAGTATTATCCACTTGGCAAGCCAGCTTGCTTCCCTAAACTGCACTGGTATCGTTGCTACGCTCCACACTGCCCTTTGGTCCTTGGTGGGTTTCGAGGTTTACGGCCAACCTCTCCACGTTCTTTACGCTTGCGTCGAGTGAGTTAGACTCGATTGCCGCTCGTAGCTGTTGCACCAAACCTTTCGCGCCTTTGGTTCTTCTCGAGCAGCGGCCACGGGCTGGCAAAACGGGGCCCCTCTTGTTCCTTATAATTTGGGCCTGCCTGACGCACAGGGCCAAGGCTCATTGCTGTCCATACTTTTGAAAGCGCGCAGTCCCAACGCTCTGGTCGATTGAGGGGTTGTTGAGCCGGCTCATCCCGCCCTTCCTCCATCGCTGTATTGCAGGCACCAGTGGTTCCTCGCTCGATGCCACTGGAATGACCACTAGCGCTAGGCCTCGTTCGAATGCGCCCTCCGCCTGGGTGTGGGCGCTTCGTGGTGCGCTGTTCGTCGTGCTATGCGGTGGGCATTCGGTGCTTCTCAACTTTCTGCAGTTTTTGTTTCTGCCACTATGGCTGATAGACAAGCAACTGTTCCGTCGGTGGTGCCACCAGACCGAGCATTACTTTGCCCAAACGCTGATCCTCGTTACCCAGCTGCTTGCGCCCACAGACGTGGTCTTTACCCACGACGATAGCCTGGAGTCCGTGGTCCAGGTGCGGGGTGGCGGAGCCAAACAGGCAGCGGTGCTTCCCAGCCACTTGGTCGAGCTGGACTTGTCGCCCCGGGCGATCGTCATTGCCAACCATCAGGTGTACATGGACTGGATATACCTGTGGTTTGTGGCGTACTACGCGCGGTGCAGTGGGTACGTCAAAATCATCCTCAAGGACTCGCTGCGGGACATCCCCATCTTTGGCTGGGGCATGCAGTTTTTTCGATTTATCTTTCTCAAGCGCAACTGGGCCCAGGACAAGCAGATGTTTCTGACGCAAATCAGCGAAACGGCCCAAGCGCACTCGCCATTTTGGCTCACCCTGTTTCCAGAGGGCACGACGATAACTGCCAAGACCCTGGCCAAGAGCCACGAGTACGCCCAAACCACGGAGCTGCCGCTTACCCGCCATGTCCTCCTTCCGCGGGCCACAGGCCTCTACCATGTCTGCCAGGGCTTGCGCCAGTCGGCCGACTACGTGTATGATATTACCATGGGGCTCGAGGGCCTCACGGGCGACCAGTTCCCACAGGACGTGTACACCATCCCCGGCATGTACCTCGAAGGTCACTACCCCCGCCAGGTGCACATACACGTGCGGCGTTACCCCATCGCCGACGTGCCAGCAGATCTGGAAAAGTTTCAGCGGTGGATTCTCCAGCGCTGGCAGGAAAAAGACTGGTTGATGGCTTATTTTTACCGCCACGGCGAGTTTCCCCACGGTGGATCGGTTGCCCAGCTTTGTCAGCAGCCACCCATGGACCGCGTCCAGCCACCAAACTTGCTGGCATCGTCGCCTCAGCAGGTCGCCGTTCGCCTCCGTTCCTGGACCGAGATGCTCCCTCTGTGGACGATTCCACTGACGCCCTGGCTCGCGGGTCAAGCCCTGCATTGCTTGTTTGGGTAGCGCTGGCTTGGCTCACCCTCGTTGGCGTTAGTGTGCATAGGGGTAGGAAGTGACGGTTGAACGTGTGAAAAAGGCAGCCAGTTGATTCCTCCTTTTTCTATTTGTGTTTTTTCTAATATATTTATATATAGTTATCAGCACCCGACCAGAATAAAGGTCATTGTCTACTACAGGGGCATCATCGCGTTCCAACTGAGTGGCTGTATGATTTTCGCGGGGAAAAGGGTACAGAATGCACAAAGGCATTTACATACCATTGCTGGACCCATTCTGCTGCTAACCGGGCCAGGGTGGTTTGGCCACGGTTGTTGGGGTAAACAACGCATGAGCGGGGCCGCTTGTCAGCGCCAATGACATAATTGGATAGTGGTGGCGTTCTTGGGTGCCCAGTTTGGGCCGAGGTGGTTGGGGGGGAGGAAAAACGGGAAGTGCATGTAGCCTTGGTTGTGCGCTGGTTGGTCAGGAACGGTTGAGCAAGTCGTTGGTTTTCTTTTTGGTTCGATCAGGTCACGGCTAGTTCCTGGAGAAGCGCTGCGACGGGTGATGCGTATTCCTTTTCACACTCTTTGGCAACGGTTTGCCGAGCGATTCTGGCATGGTTCACCATGGCGATGGAGGTGTTGCGGGCGGCGATGTTGGCTGAACTAGTGCCTGGTAGGCGAGCGAAGACGTTGGTAGCTTTTAAATTAGGCGAGCTACTCTCGGCAAGATAAATTAGGCTGGGAGTTCGCCTTACGAGTCCATGGTGTGGATCTCAAGGGCGGCTGCTCGTTGACCGAGCTTATCACGCCATACGCATGCAGGGCGCTCAAACAGAAGGCCCGGCGGTGGCGATGAGATTGCACCAACTGCTAAATTTTTTCGGGTATGTGCGGTCGGAAATGATAAGCGGTTGGGGATGAGGTGGCATATAGGCCACTCCACAGTGCGTCTACCCATTCGGTGCCGGTTTCATGTCGTTCATTGGTGGGTTTTCGCCAGGCCCAACCAATTCATTTTTTTGTCGGATACTGCCCAAGCAAGGGATGGGACGGGCGCAAAATGAGAGTTTCTCCTGACGCCTGCTGCACCGCCCCACTGCATTTTCCCCCATCCCATCCCAACTGGGGAATATTTGTGGGGGGGCCCAGCCGTGCCCTCTTTTGCAAAGAAACATAACCATAGTTATTACTGAGCTCGCGCTTCGATAGGTTTAATTCCACTATTTGGTGCTCTTGCAACTTCGCTGTGCATTTTCTCGCTCCACTGATTTGTTCACTACCTCACATCCCACACCTTGGCCTTGAAACAGTGCAACTGATTTTCACCATGGCCTCGCTCCGCCCCGCCCACCGCGCGTTGTCTTTGATCAGCTCCATGTCGCTGGCCCAGCAGCGCTCGATCGTGTCAGCGTACACTGTCGCCAAGCGCTTCAAGTCCACCGCTCAGGTAAGCAACAAAAAGCTAACCGGCCACAATGGGCACTATGTACACGCCCTGGCCCTTGTTCCAAAGGGCAAAGGGAGCAGCAGCTAGCGCGCTCCGTCTCTCTTTTTTAATCTGCAAAGCAAGTTGACGGGTGGGGGACAGTGTACCTTAAGCAAGCCGTGTGGGTTGCGGCAGCCCGGCGTGGTACTTTGAACCGAACCATGCTTGATGCCCAGACCATCCTTACTTAACGGCTCGACACGGTCTTGGAACGACAGCACTGCATTCAAGTGGCCACTGGTACAGCACTGCCTTATCTAACGCTGCTATGGTGTAATGTTGTCATTTTTGAACGACTGGCTGAAAACCGCATTTATATATTTTTTGCATGACCCTGTCACCAGGGCTTGAAAGAGCGTCTGGCAGAGATCATTCCTGAAAAGCAGGCCGAGGTCAAGGCTGTGAAGCAGGAACTGGGCAAGAAGTCGCTTGGTGAAGTCACCGTGGACATGGCCTATGGCGGCATGCGCGGCATCAAGGGCATGATCTGGGAAGGCTCCGTTCTGGACCCCGAGGAAGGGATCCGATTCCGCAACTTGACCATCCCTGACTGCCAAAAGATGCTGCCCAAGGCCGAAGGTGGCCAAGAGCCTCTGCCTGAAGGCCTGTTCTGGCTGTTGGTGACTGGCGAGGTCCCCACCAAGGAACAAGTGCGGCTGATTTCCTCCGAGTGGGCTGCGCGGGCCACCATCCCGTCCTTTGTCGAAGAACTGATTGACCGATGCCCCAACACCTTGCACCCCATGTCCCAGTTCTCGCTGGCTGTCACCGCCCTGCAGCACGAGAGCCAGTTTGCCAAGGCGTACCAAAATGGCATTCCCAAGACCCAATACTGGGAATACGTGTACGAGGACTCCATGGACCTCATTGCCAAGCTGCCCAACATTGCTGGCCGCATCTACCGCAACGTGTACAAGGATGGCAAGCTTCCCGCGATCAACCCCAACCTCGACTACTCGGCCAACCTTGCCCAGCTGCTGGGCTTTGGTGACAAGCAGGACTTTGTGGAGCTCATGCGTCTGTACCTCACGATTCACTCGGACCATGAAGGCGGCAACGTCAGCGCTCACGCCACCCACTTGGTCGGAAGCGCCCTGTCCGACCCTTACCTGGCCTTCTCCGCTGGTTTGAACGGCCTGGCCGGTCCCCTCCACGGGTTGGCCAACCAGGAAGTGCTGCGCTGGACCATGAAGATGCGCGACGAATTGGGGTCCGCTGAAGTCTCGGACGAAGCCATCAAGGACTACGTGTGGAAGACCCTCAAGTCGGGCCAGGTGGTGCCCGGGTACGGCCACGCGGTCCTGCGCAAGACCGATCCTCGCTACACTTGCCAGCGCGAGTTTGCCCTCAAGCACCTGCCAACTGACCCCATGTTCAAGCTCGTCAGCCAGCTGTACAACATTGTGCCCGGTATCCTGACCGAGCAGGGCAAGACCAAGAACCCGTGGCCCAATGTCGATGCCCACAGTGGTGTCCTTTTGCAGCACTACGGGCTGGTGGAGCAAGACTTTTACACCGTTCTGTTTGGTGTCTCGCGTGGTCTGGGTGTCCTCTCCCAGCTGATCTGGGACCGTGCCCTGGGTCTGCCCTTGGAGCGCCCCAAGAGT
>JANBQA010000238.1:0-20144 GCA_027576955.1 Dimargaris xerosporica
ACCACGCGTTGTCGGCAAACACCGCATTGTCAGGCGACTGGCCAAGGGCACCAAAGGCACACAGGCATCCCAAGGCCCTCTCCAACACACCTGGTGGGCATTCGGGCTAACGACATGGGAGCGAGGAGCAAAGGAGCTGGGGGCCAGCAGAGCGCGTGCCCCTGGCGTCAGGAGGACATCACCCGACCTGACCGCTCTGCTCACAAGGTGTGCTAATGTTTCCCCCTTTTGTGATGCGGAGGCCGGGTGGTATCAGCAGCCGTTCAAGAGAAGACCAGCGCACGCCGAAAGCGGAAACAAGTCTGGGCATCGCATAACCGGTGCGGTAAATGCGCCCTGTGCGTATTGAATGGCTCAGAACGATGGGCTCAGACCACCCTTGGCGCCGCTGTTCTCCCCTCCACCGCCCTCTTTACCCCTTTCCTCTTACCAACCCGCAATGCAGCAGCGTTTAGACGCGGCTACCCCCTCCCTTTTTGCATTTCTACGCATTGGGCAATACGGTAAAAAATTCCGTAAATAGCCGAAAGGAATGGTGAAAAAAAATTTTTAACCACAACCGGCTGGTCGCAGCGCAGACAGCCTGCTAGATGAAAGGCAGTGTAATTATTTCTTATTCCAACCAGCGGGGCGGGCGTGCACCGCCACTCGCACTGACAGCTCGGGTCGTCAAGGCCTATTGGACTGTGACACGCAGTGTGTTCTCGTCCCACCAGCGCCAACCGTGTATTTTTTATTTGTGCAGCAAAGTCCTAAACACAATAAAAAAAGCCACACGAATCGTCTTGTCGTGCTGGCCGCATCAAGCCTGAATGCGCACTTTGCGGTGGCTCGCCCCGAATTAGACTAAATGCACGCCGCGGTTTCGCGTAATTGATCGCCAAAAAACACCGCCATGCACTCTTCGGCGCCCAATGGATAGAGCGAGCGGGTAGGTGAAAACTGCTTGCGCGTCGATGCCGTTGCATCAGCTGGGTGCCAGGGCTTTGCCCGCGATCCTTTCTCATTCATAGGTGGCACTGGGAAGCGGGTGCAGCAGGTGTATGGGCGAGGAGCGCCAAAGGGTCTGGCAAGGCGCCTTTTTCGAGTGTGGCATGTCCCTGTGTTGACGCAGGTTCACCACAACACCCACATTGCTGCACCCGGGCCCAAATAATGGTGCACCACGGCGACTGGCCAGCCGGCAAAACAGGGGCCCGCCAAACGAGGGTGCTGTCATTGGACTGTTTGTTTCTGCCTTGGCGTGAGCTTCGTTAGCCTTGGACGAACTGACGAGCGATATGCGCGCATGTGGGAGCTTAAAAAATAGAAGAGGTAAAACATGCATACTGACTGGCGCACCAGATCCACCAGGAAAGCGCTGTAAAAAGAGATAGGCAGGGCGGCAATTCCTGTTTCCCAGCGTACCTTTGGGCTCACGGTCAGCGTCGCACTGAGTTCGAACAGGTGGCGGCATTTGCTGAACCCCTTAGGGATGCAGTGACTCCCGTCGTTGCAAGGCGATACTCCGACCATACCCACCGCTGAATTTCTTTTTTTTTTTCATCCCTCGCCAACCACGCTGCCAGCGAGCCAGAGTTAGGCAGAGAGAGAGAGAGATAGGGAGAAAGAAAAAAAAACCGCCAATGCGGAGCGGGGCCTAAGGCGGTTCGATTGGCTACCATTAGTTTTTTGTCTGCCAACCAGCCGGCGGTGGTGGTGGCGCCACTCATTTTTCGTTTTCCCCTTCTCCCCAACGCCAGGGTTACCCACGGTTCCATTGGTTCGCCGTGGAAGAAATGTGCACACTTCAACTACTGCCTGATATGGATAGAGTGCACATGGCCCTTGCCAAGCTGCTAGAGTGAAAAAAAAAAGTCAAGGCAGACACCACATACTTGATAGGTGGATCTCGCTCTATTGCGACCCGCTGCGCCGCCGCCACTGGTGGGTGCGCGACGTCCCAATCAACCCGTGCCCTGCCGAAACGTGCAGCTCGCTGCAACCAAAGGTGCTGACAAAGCGGGCCATGTGAGTGCTGGACAGTGATAGCGCAGCAAAGCAGGCCGCATCGCAATGATTCGGCAGTTTTGTTGGCGCGATTAATGGCCTTGGCAGGCGTGCTAGTCTGCGCGATAAACTAAACCCACAGCAGCCCCCAGCCGCTTGCTTTACATAGCCCTGCCATGGCACAGTTTGGGTGACCTGTCTGCCTGGGCGTTGCCACCCTACTTTACCCTAGTGTATCAGCCCAGCGTGGTGGCCGTACGCAATGATGAAGCTAACTCCCTCTATGCCCAATCACTCTGAAAAATTCAGACCACTGCTACCCGTTCACCTGATCCACCAACGTCTAAGTCACATGGGCACGGGGGCACAGCGAGTGCACTGAATGCCTGTGGATCGGACTTGGGGCGCTTCGGTCGAGCCACACGGCCCACCAGCATTTTGACGGTGGAGCTGAATGCAAACGACCTTTGCTTTGGGCAGGCCAGTGCGGCAATGGACGCTACTGTAAGTCAAGCAGTGGAGAACCCACCGGCGGTCCTTCTAAATGCAGAAGAGTTCAACCTGCTCTGCTCCTGCTTTCGCCAGGGCAGGTCACTGGGCGCCTGCTGCATTCACCTGGCAACCCATTTGCCATTCAGCTGCGCCGCCTGCCTTCAATCGTCCCCTGACCCCCTTTACCACATGACATGAAGCCATCACCGCTGGCTATCCCCCTCTCATCACACCCCTTGATCCGTTGGTGTTAGCATTGCGCCTATAACCACCACCAGGCAATGCGTTAACATACCAACCCAGGTGCAGGAAACGCCAGGCGGCCATTTGACCCGTCGCACACGGCTGATGCCCCTGGAAGCCTAATCCACCAATTCAGTCTGTGCACCTGCAAGTGGATCAGCACCGCAATACTAAGAGGACGCACCTTGTGTCAAAGAGAGGCGACAATGGTTTCGATATTAAACCAGCTTCGCACCACCATTAATCAATCTCAAAATATAGTAGGCAGGCAGTGGGACCTTGATTTCAGGTGGCATGTGACTTTTTTCTTCCTTCACTCCCAATTGGCCATTTAGCACCGGTGTAACTTATACGGTTGCCATAGGGTTTCTGTAGAGTGAGAGGGAATGGACAAAAGAAAACCGAGCGCAACTCCTAGTACTAATAGTGATGGTATTGAGGGGTATCCGGGCCCGTTCCAAAGAATCGGCGGAAGGAACGTATGTACGGCTGAACAGATGCACGGGTATGCCATTTTGAGCAGGTCCGTCCCCTGAACTGGGTCAGCGTTTGAGCGAAACACTGCGGTGAATACCAAACTGAGCATTCAGCACAGCAGCTGGTTCCTGGGTTTGCGCGTCCCCCCTACCTTTTACTGTGACCCTGGGGCTGAAAGGTAGAGAGTGTGTGCGCGTATGTGATTGCAATCTCAGATAGTACAGTCTCATCTCTGCAGTCGATGTGGCTTCACTTTCTTCCAAACTAATCGCCCCGTGCCCCTAAGATGTCTGGGCAAGGTGCCTGTTTGGTTACGCTGCTACGACCTAACTAGAAATGACCCTGTTATTCTCTCTTTCTATTTGCCTCTATTTCAGGGCAAGAGTTATGTGGCAAGGGAGGGTAGGGTAGATAGGAACCCTCGTTTTGGTCTGACGACAAAAGGCCCCTTGGGCCACACATACAGGACTACGAGCAGCATTTTATCCTTCTCTCCTTGACGACTTGCATCCAATGGGCCAGATAAAGCAAAGGGAATGAGTTGACCTTGGTGCGCCTGGGATGCATGATTCTGATAGTGGAATACACACATACCTAACCCGCCAGATGGCGTATTGTTTGGTCACCAAGCGCCCACCGTCTAGGCTTGCCATGGCCAATAGGTCAGCTGTTATTCCACTATGCAGTCATAGAAGCCACAGTGCTACCGAGGGTCGTTGTATAATGTATCATTTTACCGAGTGTTTAATAAAACGCCAATGGCAATGCACTGTGATGGTATCGATGGTAGGTAAATCAGCAGAGCTGGCGCGTCGCTTTGACATGTGGACTGTGGTTGATATAGCTGATTTTCAGACGTCCATAATTGAGTGCATAGGTGAACCGGTTGACCGCAAACTGCGCCAGTACCCTTTATTCAGAGTGTGGTGGCTGACTTTGGATTGCCCATCATATTGTTCTTTGACAGCCATCGCCCACTGTTGATCGCCATTACAGCAGTCAGGGAATGTCAAACTTAGCACCCAGATAGGTAAATAGGGTGTCCAAGGATACTAAAACGGTTCCCTTTTTGTAGTAGGTGGTTCACAAGAGTGAAAAGGGCACCAGACATCGTAGCATTGATCGACAAGAGGGCGAGCTGGTGAATGTACCCGACCGCACGCAGGCGCCCTTCACCCTGTCCTATCCTCATGCTCCCCTTACCTTGGCTGTGGTGCGTGGTGGGTCAGAGCACACGTACTCGTGTTTCATCACAATCCAAACGCCACGCAGCATTCGAGCGCTGTATCGGTGAAACCTCGCGTGCATATTCCGACGCAGCTCATAAAAATTCTCGCGCTGGCTATATTGATGCGGAAAGACCCATGATGCTGGTGGCGGTCGCTGGCTTGCAGCTCCTATTCATTAAGCGGGATGTATGGTCGTGCTGCCGATACCTTTTACGGCCTGTGCTGCATCTCTCTCTTTCCTCTTAGGTTGACGGTGTGGAAAGCGGCAATGGTTGTGGTTTGGCAGCTGGCGAACGATACGGCCGTGGGTGTATGCAATAAAAACATACACTCTGGCATCCGTAACTACAGAATACATTTGGGCTTGGTCGTTTCACACCGCCGCTTAGAGTGAAAGCGGTGCTTCAAGTAGGGCCACACTGCTACTGCCATAATCACGGATTCGCCTGCGACGCTCTTTCGGCCAACCCATGCCTTGGCGCTAGACGTTGTTAGGCCAGTACACTTTAGGCGTCCAATTGCATCTGCTATTATTTACCACCTAGGGCCCGGATACGTAGAGGACGAACAGAGCAAGTGGGCCCGCTGCTGGGTTATATCGTTAAATCCTGTCATATGTATCTCATGCACAGAGCTGCCAATTTTTGGGTCATTCATTCCAAAGCGCCACAGTGACCACTGCTGGCAGCCGTTGTGCTGGTGAAAGAAATAAAAGAGGGAGCGGCAAAGCCACATCCCCATCACATTGACCATTTTAACACGAATTTCCTTTTCCGATGATGGTGATCTGCTCCATGGTATCCTTGTCGCATTTGACCAGCTTTGCCCAAACTCTCGCGAGTCCTTTGGCTTCACTGCGCAGTGTAATAGGGCTAGGCGTATGCGCTAAATGAATGCAATGCCACGGTGCCCTCTAGCCATAGAACGACATGTCATTTCGCGGCAACAAAGGACTATCGGCTGACCCCACAAGAATCACGATGACCCTCAGTAGGTCGCTACAACGCAGTGCATAAACGAATACTGCAGCGCTACCACTGTGGTCGTTTCTTTTTCATTGTGCCTGGCGTTTATTCATATTGGGGTCGTATTGGCGCGATTTAATACAATGCTCCAGCCAACGCCTGTTCTCGACTACGCATTCTAGGTTCCCATCGCACGGTAAAAGGGCTATAAAAAATACGAGGATTGGCCGCAAGGGCCCTTGATAGAGGTGCATAGCTGTTGAGCAGAGCCCACCCACCTACTTTTTCTTGCCGCTAAAAGAGGGTCGCTCAATATTTGGGCGATGATGGGGGAGGGGGAATGGGGAGGAGCGAAAAGAAAGGAAAGCAGGTAACCTTGACGGCACAAATGCCACCCTCTCTTCATTCCTTGCCCTTCATGATCTCGGGTGGGGGTCCAATACGAAGGCAGAGATGGTGAAAGACAGAAAGAGGGATGCCAGATAGCCAGGCCCTCTTTTCGAGGCGCGCCTTCCCATGGAGATTGTTCAAGGCCCGGTTCCGCCACCAAGTTACCGGCAGCGTCCAATGGGCTCTTTTCATTCAGCCTCGTCTTTATGAGATGGTGGAGCAGAGGGAGTGGGCGGTCTTTGTGGGTGTATGCACCTATTTTTTCACACCCTCACCCTGTTCAAACATTCCCAAATGGTGCTAAAGGGCCATTCCATTGGGCCTCCGCTTGAACATGGGGAGGGTTTGGCGCAGGCCCGTAGCGATTTCATTTTCTTCTATGGTTGTTAGCGTCGGTGTGATAGTAGCCTTGGATTTAGGAAAGAAGTGCTTTGGTGGGTCTCCCTGGGAATGGCCTTGATAGCGTGCATAGGCACAGCAGACCTGTGCCTTAAGGCAGGCATGGGTTGGCAGAGAGGTGGTGTGCTAAAGTGAAATTGGACTGCCGCTGCGATAAGACGCCAGGTTTTGTCCAGCGCATCCCTTCACAAATTTAATGAGATGTAGCCTTTGTGTTCGATTCAACTAAAACTTCCACCTGTTGCAGCCCGTAATGAATGCCAGGTGCACCCTCAACTCGCTGTTTCTGGCGGCCACTCGCTTCAAACCTTCCTCCCTTCATCATGCACCATAATTAAACCGCTGCATTCTCATCTCCACAATGGCATCGTATATAGCAGGCAATGGGTGCCAGCGAATATCAGCCAGAGTGAAAAAGGGTCGTATCGAATGCATGCCAATTTCTCCAACACACTAAAGAAGCGCCAAAGGTATGGGGGTGGTGCTGAAATCGTCGAGTGCGCCAGTATATCTCAGGGATTCACTATGCGCTAGCTGCTTTCGCAAACGAAAGGACTGCCCATCGTGCAAAGCACAGTAAATTGAACCAGGGCTCATGGCTGATGCGACGTCCCGGCACTACGTTCGCACACGCATACGTAGCTGTTTGTCCCTCTCGCCGCCGCTCCTTGCCATGTCCAAAACCAGTTGGCCGTTTGATTCATGTAGGCCAATGTATCCGACAAGAAGGCCCAACGCATGGTGCCATAGGCTGAGCCTTTCCCACCTGGTTCATGGCTCCGAGGTGTTTGTTCCAGAAAGTGGGCCAACTTCTTGCTCGCACACTCCAGCCTTGCGATGATGAAAACAGCATGGGTGCCCGACGATCCCCGCACTCCCCGGAAGACATGCAGACATACCGCCGAGCGCCCTACTGCGCGTTCGTAAACAGCACCACCACCGTCAATACATGGGTTACATTGGTGAGACCCATCACCTACTAGCACGCCTGGCAAGGCGAGGTTCGCAAAGCGCCAGTGCCTCGGAATCAGCAGCGCCCAATTGCTAGCTCCAGTGTACGCGTTGGCTGTGGTTATTAGCGCAAACAAGCTGCCCCCAATGGCTAAACTACACCCAAGTCGTGCCTGGTTTCGTTGGGCAGAGCACCATCCCCCCTCCCTGGTTCGTGTAACAGAAAGCTCGCCAGAACGCAAGGCCGGCTTCTCTTTCTTTCTGTGACCTGGCATCATCCTGAGAGTATGGAAGCCAGCGCTTGAGGCAGCCTAGTGCTCTCCACCCGATGGCGCGCACACCAAGCTGCTCCCCCAACCTTGCTTGGGGGGTCTTATTTTTTTCGACTTCGTATCTGACCTGCCTGCACGTGTGAGAAGGGGCTTGCCATTGGTGTGGTGCAGCAAATGGTGATGAGGAAGCATGCCATGCCCTAACCGATGGGCTTGGTACGTAATCTATTTTCTCATCATGGCTAAAAGGGGCACTGCCCTCTTCGTTTTTATGATTTGCCAGGTCAGTACGCACATATTGTCATAGCGATTTGGCTGGCAAGTGAGTGTATGTATGCGTGGTAAGAGTGGGAAAGCAGTAATTTAGGGCAGGGCACACGCCAAGTTTGGCTGCTGGATGCACTATGGGAAGTGCAAGGACGATGGCCAACCCTCAAACACACACACGTACTCTTGTGAGTCAGGTTGGGCCCAGATAGGCATGCACACTGGTTCGGTTCCACCAGGGCTGGATACACTGTAACGCATTCATGGCAAGGAAATAGCAGTAATAGTAGTAACAACAGGGTGTGACAATATTCCGACTGGTGGCATCTGCGTGGTCCTATTGCATGGCATGCTGCAAGTCTCAGCCGTGGCCGCTAAAGTAGGAAATGGTGGCCCCAGTCGCCTAACATGGACCACACGGTCTTGGCTGTGCAGGGCTGCAGTTGGCTTAATTAACAGAGGAGCGGCGTACACCCACAGGCAATCGACCGTTCGGGTTGTGGTGAGAGCGAGGGAGGGTCATTGGCAAGACAGCCAGTAAACAATGCAATAAACTAAATGCCTATTTTTCTATGCATATTCCTTCGTCCTTTCTCTAGGTCATTTGGTCGTAGTCGGTTTCCAACCGGTACAGTTTAGTTTTTATCACGCAATCTGTTGGTCAGCGCTGGTGGGGACCTGCGACGGTAACAAACAAACCGTCCTTATTGCCTAGCCCTTTTTTTGCCCATCCCTTACCTGCTGCACCCGATGCCTAACCCTTATGCCTGTGTCCCTTCCATCATATCTTTCTCAAGTCAGTGGCCAATTCCGAAGCAGGGTGGCATTGGGCTCAGGTCGAGGCTCATTAGACCATTCACGGGCATAATGGCCCTTTATCCCGTGTGTTTCCGTGTCGCCAAACAAAGATGCGGGAAAATGAAAAGAGGGATGTCGCAGCTGGCGTACACGACTGGGTCCACGGCAGCCGTTGGCAGTAGCATCAACAACCGCAACAACAGATACAGCCATGGATCGCCAGGGACATCAGCTGACCTAGGCCACAGGTCCCACTGACCACGAACTGAAAAGGGTAATATGGGCGGGTGCTCAGGCGAGTTGCCAAGCGCATGCCTGCACTCACATACACACGCGGTGACTAGGGCAGGTGAGGCTATCCCCATAACTACTTATTGTCTACACATACGCAGCCGTAAAGTTGCTCGTAAACAATGCTGCACGCTGCAAAGGGTCACCTGAGCAGGCGAGGAAAGGAGGAATGCGTTCTGTCTTGGCCCACTCAGTGCCTCAATGGCGCGCCGTACCCTGGGCAAGGCCATCACATGAGCATTAGGGACAGCTGCCGTAAGGTTGTGGCGTGATTCTTGGGCGCCCAAAGTCCGATGGGGCATGCTTGTTTCAAGCTGGGCAGCACCGGACACTAAACCGGCTACGTTAGGAAGCACAGGGAAGGGGTGAACGTGTATTATGAAAAGAGCGACAGTTTATGCAGCGCATAGTATCAATGTCGGTCACATGTACCGGGCATTCCGCTGGGACACACTGTGTTGCTGTCGATGCCAGACCTTGACTCGGGTACATGCCACTCACATTGTTACAAGCAATGGTGGGGTCCGAGTAAGATAGCCAACCGGCCCAGTAGCACAAGTTTTGCTATAAACCAAATGCCCATACAGGTGCACTGCTTAAGATCTGGCGCGCCGTACAGGTAAGCCAAAGCACAGCAATCATGCCAGCCCATCACAGCCATTCCAGCCAGAGTCGGATCAATGTCATAAGCAGGGCCCATCAGTCATGATTTTCGCCAACTGCCATTCGCCCAATGCCTGGTGTATCTTTAATGCGAGGTAATAATAGCGAACTGCGAGCATTGGGCTCTACTGCAGTAGCGGTTTCCATTTACTGGCCGGTGAGAGTGTGGAAGCGCACACACCCACCCACACATATCGGCGTGCATTTGGCCGGCATGCAGCTCGCTAGATATGATGGCTGGACCGTTTCCCGGGCAACGCCTATCAAATTGCTGCAGGTAGAGCAGTACAGCGGTGCAAAGAGGGGGCCAGGGCTGGTTTGATGCACCCTCCCCATTGTGGGGGCGCTGGCCACCCTTGACTGTGTTCAAAGAAAGCCGAAGGCTACGCTCAATACACTAGTTCAAACGAGGGAAGGGTTTGGGCAGAGCGTGTTAGTCACCCTTGCATGCACCGGCCCATTGGATGGCTGCAAAAACCAGAGCGCAGTGCAGCCCACTGCGCCGCCCACAACATGTACAGCTAGTGTTGACCCAACGTTTGGCCAGGTTTTGGCACTGCGATCTACGGGCTGACCGCTGCGTGGCCTTTGCCTTGGTTTCTGCGGCAGCGAGCAGCTCAGGACAGCTGGTTGCGCCGCGAATCGCCATGGCTGTGCGCTACGCCTCGCCAACTGAATATTCAGCACCATACGCTGTGCAGAGCCATTGGTTGGCGCTTCAAGGCGCAGAGGTCCTCGCTTGGGCCCACGTGGTGTCCGGTATTTTGCTGTGGTTGATCAACGGCCACTCAGCTCATAGCGCAAGGCTCTCAAGACCCAAATTATGAGCACTGCGTATTTTTCATGTGTCGGTCAGCTTCCAAAGACATGCCAGCGTGTGCCATAACCAACTCACCTCCATTACTACCTGTAGTTGCCCTGGCGCCAACGTCAGCGGCAGTCTTGTTGAAAGGCGGTTTATCCTTGGCTCGAATTCGCTCTGAATGCCTAGCCCATTGCTTATTTTCGCGCCATGGCTACACCCGCTGAATTCGTTTGTCATCAGGCCGAGCTGATCGCCAAAGAGCGGACGCTCGAGTTGGATACCACTGCTGAGCTATTGCGCAGCTGGTCACCGCTCCACCTGCAACGACTGGGCCTGGCACTGGTCGGACTGCGCATCACCGGGCTTCGAACGGGGTTGGGCGGCAAGACACTGGTCGATCTCGAAGCACCGCACTCGAGCGGACGCAGCACTTTACCCACTCACCAGTTGCGGCCAGGCGATATTGTGTCGCTTCAAGCATACCACGCGGGCCAAGCTGATAAAGGTGCTGCCAAGAAAGCTCCCAAGGTCCGCAAGGGCGGAGCCAACGCGTCATCCGCCATACCGTCGCCTAGCTCTCCCTCGCTATCAGCCGTGATTTACCGCAGCACGGACGCAAAGCTGATCGTGTCAACCACCGATGATATCCCAGACGACTGGAACGAGCGATGTACCGTGCAGAAGCTGGCCAACGATGTCACCTTTAAGCGTATGCTAATGGCGCTGGCAACACTGATGCAGAGGTCCAACATACGAGGTCGCGATCAGCTCGTCTCCTCGCCCACGCCCAGTACCGTGGTCAATGCACTGCAATCGGGCCCTTCATATCCTGGCGATGTGTCGTCCACGCTGTGCGAGGCCTTACTCGGGACGCGGGTTCCAACTTTCACGCTGTGTGATGGCACTGTTCGCCTAGTGACAGATATGACCAATATTACACTTTTACCACTGGCAGAACCAGCAGCTTGGCATGATGACACGCTAAACGACTCGCAGCGTGCCGCCGTGCGGTTTGCATTAGCAGCCAATGATGTTGCTTTAGTGCATGGGCCCCCTGGTACGGGCAAGACCTTTACCCTGGTAGAGATTATCCGCCAACTGGTCGCTACAACGCCCAACACCTTTCGCATTTTGGTGTGCGGACCATCCAACATCTCGGTAGATAACCTGGTGGAGCGGTTGGGGCGGTGCCGGATCCCGCTGGTTCGGCTGGGCCATCCTGCGCGCGTTCTGCCCACAGTGCTCAACCATTGTTTGGATGTGGCGATGAAGCATTCTGAGCAGGGCCATTTGCTCAAAGACGTACAGTCGGATATGGACCGGACTCTGGCCCAAATTGCCAAAACCAAACGCCGAGGCGAGAAATACGCCCTTTACCAGGAATTAAAGGAATTGCGCAAAGAGCTAAAGATTCGCGAGAAAAAAGTCGTGCAAGATTGCCTCCAGTCCTCACGGGTGGTGCTAACCACTCTTAATGGGTAAGTGATTTTACGTATGCCTGGCTGGGTACCCCGCTCGGGTTTTGGTACTACGAGACTATCAAAGATCGGGCCAAGGTATAGCTGAACAGGCTGGTCACATCTCAGCTGTGGATACTTATCCGTGTGCATAAATACGCTTGAATGGTATGGTTACACCGTTGGTAAGGGCGGGAATCCCTTACTTGGACCGGCATCGGTTCGATGTTGTCGTGATCGACGAAGCCACCCAAGCTCTCGAGGGCGAGTGCTGGATTGCTGCTCTCAAGGGCAACAAGCTAATCTTGGCGGGCGACCATTTGCAGCTGCCTCCAACCATCAAGTCCCGGTCAACTATTGTGGCGCTGCCTGCGCTGGAGCCTTCTACAGTAATGCGCTCGGTGTCCACCGCGCCAACACTGGCGCCGTTAAGCACCACCATGGGACTAGACACCACCCTCTTTGATCGCATGTTGGCTCTCTACGGCGCCTCTATTAAACGAATGCTGACTGTTCAGTACCGCATGCACCAGCATATCATGCATCACTCGTCAACGCTGCTGTACCATGGCCAGCTAACGGCCCATCCATCGGTGGCCAACCATTGCCTGGCAGAGTTACCCGGGGTCAAAGACACCGAAGCCACGCGGGCCCCGCTGATCGTCATTGATACCGCGGGCTGCAACTATAGCGAGCAAACCGAACAAGGCGCCACTGCAGACAAACCATCATCAACTTCTTCATCATCCACCCGTGGAACCCGAGCCTGGTCGATACAGGCATTGCTGGACTCGGACAGTAAATATAACCCTGAAGAGGCCGAACTGGTTCGAAAGCACATGACCCTGCTGGTGGATGAAGGTGGGGTGGCGCCTGAAGACATTGCCATTATTTCGCCATACAATGCGCAGGTGCGGTTGCTCACCTCGATGCTTAGGGACGAGTACCCTGGTGTCGAAATTGGGTCAGTTGACGGATTTCAGGGCCGCGAAAAAGAAGCCATCATTTTATCGCTGGTTCGATCCAACGACCAGGGTGAGATTGGGTTTTTGGCGGACTTTAGACGCCTCAATGTGGCCATCACACGCCCTAAACGGCAGCTTTGTGTCATTGGTGATAGTGACACCTTGGGACAAACCAATGTGTTTTTGAAAAAGCTGTTTGAATGGATCGAACAAGAGGGTGAAGTTCATTGCGCCGAGTACTACTGAGTATCATGCAAGGGGGGGGGGAGCTGCTAGTTGCATCAACCCCAGGGCTTTAATCGTTTCACAACTTCCCGCTGGCCTTTCTTTTTTTTTCATGTCAAGGGCCAGGTAGGAATGGGATAGAAGCATGCACCGTCTGCTTACCAAAGCGTATGCAAAGTCTTGATTTATAAGTGTCGATTGATATGAGCACGCATTAGCCAGCGAAGTAATCACGCCCCAAAAATGGTATGGTAGCCCCAGCGTTGGTGATGCTTGTCGCCACTGGACGCATGCAACCATACCAACCAAACAACATCCAAAAATAAAAAAAAATAAAAAAGCAATTGGGCCAATGCCAACACTAGCACATGAACAGAGTATGACTAAATTACGCACCACCCATTGGAATGCAAGCAACGGTGTGGATAGGAAATACTGGAAACCATCAAGCGCCGTCCACGCGACAACAAACAAATGAGTCTGTGGCAATGAGCGCATTGGAAACCATTCCATGGATTAGAAATCATCTTCTTGGTCCGTGCTCATGGCGCTGGTATCCGAGGAACCATCATCAGCATCGTCTTCGTCCATCGAGTGAAACTGCGCCGCGTTGAGGTCTTCAAGATCGTTCTCCTTGTAGGTGGCCACCGCGTCGTCCTCATCGTCGCTGTTGCCTTCCGACGCACGTCGGTCATTAAGGTGGTTACCATCTTCGTCACCGCTTGATGCGTCGTCAGAGTCAAGTTCTGCGGCTGCATCGTCGCTGAACTCGAGTGGATAATCCATTCGCCCGTCACCGTTCATCAGCGAGGCCTTGCCGACGCCTTTATTGCGAGCCGATTTCGTGCGCGCCGCTGCTTGACGATGAAAGTTGATCTGGGTGGCTACAAGGCTGAGCCGGCTTTCCAAGTTTGTGAGCGAGCTGGTAAAGGCAAGTCGACCTTCCAAGACTTGGTACAATGCCTGCATCTGGTTGACCAGTTCTGGCACCGAGATGAGGTAGGCGGTATGGTACATCAGCACGGTTTGGATCCACTGAATCGTGGCTGCTTGGTTGGCCTTGAACGATTGCAGGCGATGGATTAGCTCGTCGAGCAAGGGAATCACAAATTCGGGGCTCAGCTGCTGGACGGTAGCGCAGATCACTTTGTGCTCACGGTTGCCGAGGATCACGTCCAAGATGCGGTTGTCGTGCGTGTGCAGGCCCTGTATCAGTTGCAGCGTTTGGCTGTTCAGCTGACGACGCGTCTGGCTGTCCACGATGCCACCGCGGGCCAGGGAGTTCGACGATGGGGTTGCAGAGGACCGATCCGTTGCAGGGCGATTGGCCTTGGCTTGGTGGTTCTCCCGGTCCTGTTCCACACCCATACGGCGCAATTTTTCCTCAATTGAAAGCGACTCGTCCGCATGGTCATCATCGGTATCTGACTCATGTCGGTGCGTCAACTTGTCCTTGGAAGAGGTCGTGCTATGACCGTTGGCCACCGGCAGCTGAGCTGAAGCGCTAACGACATGCTCGGTCTTGACTGGCGCACGATCCTGGTCCAGGGATCGTGACCGAGGATCCACCAATTGCAGGTGCGACTCAATCGGCTTGCGCACCAGCGCAATGGTTGGCATCAGTGATGTGCCCTTTTTTCCGGTAAATAAAACATTCTCGAACATGGGGCGCATGAGGTTGCCCCAAGCCAGGTACAGCTTGTCACTCGCGGCGCCCGACTTTGCTCCAAATGCTACGCGAATGATGGGAAAGTTGGTGGGAGCTGCTGCATCCGTGCGGATAGTCAGCCGAGAGTCGGGGCTCAGGGAGGTGGCCTTTTGTCGCTTGCGCGCGGATCCACTCTTGACCACGTTGGCTGCGGACAGGGCTGACTTGGTCACATCCTTCCACACCCCCACGGTGCCATTCTCTGTACGCGCAGCCACGTAGTTGTCCGGCGAGAGGCAGATCTGCACCACGTCACTATCCATGTGCAGGCTGGCGGCTCGCGCGTCCAGGGCGCTGCTATCTGGGTTGCAATCCCACACGCTAATGTGACGGTCATTCTCGGCACTGCTCACCAGCAAGCCATCATCCGACGTAAAGTACATCTGACAGACTCGCTGCGTGTGACCGGTAAACGACTTGACCAGTGCAAAATCGGCAGTGGCATACAGTTGGATGTTGGTACTAGCCACTGCGAGGTGACCACCCTTGTGGCTCAGCTGCAGGGCGCTAATAAATGGCACATCAATGTGGAGTTGGCGCGACTTTTGCATGGATACCAGGTCCCATTCAATCACGTCCGAGTCTTGAGAGCACGAAAAGGCGCGGGTCCCATCGGCAGCAAACACATAGTCCGTCACTGGGGTTTTGTGGCAGTTCTTCATGGTCGCCAGCATGCGCTGGTGCCGAGGCGAGTACAGCATGATGCTGCCCATATTGGTACCCAGAGCAATCACACTGCTGCTGCTTCCGTCCAATGCTGTCGTGGTGCCGTTAGAAGCGTCCTTGGCGGCCACTTGGCCCCACCGCAGGCAAGTGATTCGCTCCGAAGCCAAGGGTGTTTTTGTCGTGAGCATTTCACCCGTGGAGGTATGGCACAAACGTAGCAGGTGGCGGTTCAGGTCCTGCGATACAAAGGCCAGGTGCTTGTGCGCTGAATCAAACTCTGCCAGCGTTCGCAGCTGCTCGTAAGCCACCAGGTCCTGGGTCTGGTCCTGGTCGTCAGGCCCTGACCGACGTTGCTCTGCCTTGGACTGCGCCATAGTATCCACGCAGACTCGACCAAAGAAGCTATGTGAAGATTCGTCGGGGAAATCACGCTCAAACACGCACCAAAATGCCGGGAAAATGAGAGCGGCGCTTGGATATCAAGCAATGGGGGAGGGGGAGAGGTCGTTGTACTGCTTGTGGTTTACAGGACGAAACAACAGGACAGTCTGCTGAAGCTTCAAGTATGGGCCACAGCGAGTTGACAAGCAGCGTGAAAACTAGGTCGCGCCAAAAGCAGGTCAGGCTCGGTTCCTAAGGTCCAATGGTCAAGGCAAAATAAGAAAACTACACCCAAACAAGGCCTGGACAGTCTGCTCGTAGCATGTAGCGAATTGGAAGTCAGAGTGGAAAGAAAAACTTTTGTGGTTTTGAGCTCGAGAGACGGAAGCTGGTCCTTGTCGTGTACGAGAAAAAAAAAGCAATGTCTAGAATGCCAGCTTTGTTTAGCGAGTCGGCAAAGCAGGCAACGACCAGTCTTTTTTTTTTCTAATCGGCTCGATTTTTTTGGTGGTGCGGTATAAGTGACGAGAGGTTTTAATCGCATACAAGGACGCTGCGCGCCCACGAAAACTTTTTTCATAGTGTTAAGCAACGAGGTGACATGTAGAGTATCAATGGTAGATGGGCAAGTCAGCACGCAAGGCATGGCAGCGCAAAGAAAAAAAAAAATAACCGCTCGAGTGGGAAGGACGTCCAGATCACGTGGCCTGAGCTGCGGCGTGGCCCACAAGGTGTTGCCTGATCACTTAATTTTACATCGCCAACGCCAATATTGGCGCTTGGTTCGCAGTGTGTACACAAATGGCTGATCTAATAGGATTTAATACAGCAAAATAGCAACCCAATCCGAGAAAAATGGCCAATGTCAACGCTTTTGCATTCCACAGGACCACTGATAGGGCAATATTACCCCTTACCCCAGGCTGCCGTACTCCTTGTTCCATGCGGTGTATAATTCCAAGTCCCGGTCGCTCACGCTGGCGCGAATCTGGGTCAACGCAATCTGAAAATCGGCAAAGGCCACGGGCCGAACATCGTCAGCTGAGATGCTGCAGATATCCCCGATAGAACGAATGGGCCCAATGGCTGCTTCCCGGCACAGTCCATCCATGTCAGACCCCGAGTAGCCATCGGTAAGCTGGCAGAGCTCCTCAATTTCAGCATCCGTCAGGCAGTTCTTTTGCTTACGCAGCAAGTTTTTCACAATGGTCTTGCGGCCTTCCCGCTCTGGCAAAGGAATGTACAGCCGTTTCCGAAATCGACGGCGAGCAGCCTCGTCGATTTCTTGGGGTCGGTTGGTCGCACCAACCACCAGGATTCGGTCATCGTCAGATCCGGTGCCACAGCCATCAAATTGAATCAAAAACTCGGTCTTGATACGGCGACTGGCCTCCACTTCGCCATCCGTTCGGTGGGTCAAAAGCGAGTCAATTTCGTCAATAAATATCACCGCTGGTTGGTTACACCGAGCAACAGCAAAGAGGGCTCGAACCATTTTTTCACCATCGCCAACCCACTTGGACGTTAAAGAAGACGAGCTGATGGAGAAAAACGTTGCCCCTGACTGGCTGGCAATGCATTTGCCAATCAATGTTTTGCCCGTGCCAGGAGGTCCGAAAAGCAACAACCCCTTGGGCGGCCCACGCAACCCCGTGAAGATATCGGGGCGAAGCATGGGCCACACCACCACTTCTTTGATGGCAGTTTTGGCATGCTCAAGGCCCGCGATATCGTCCCAGGACACGGGTGTGGATCGATCCAGAATTTCGTTGTTGATCATCTCGATCATCCGCGGCTCAATGTTGCGCAGGCGCTCATCAATGGGCTCTTCAGGCTCCGTCGTTGACTTCTTATTACTATTCGATGTATTATGGCGTTCTGATCGCACAGGCCGCCGAACCGAACCAGACGACTTATTCGCCCCAGCGCTGCCCTGGTTATTGCCAGGTTTTACCGGGTTGCCGAGGTTGTAGTAGCCAAAATTTTGATTTGAATAGCTGCCACCGTCCGTATCGCTGCTGCCTGATCGTTGCAGTGGTGGCACAAAGCGGCCTCTGTGACCCGAGGTACCCAGGTACCGCTTTTTAGCCGTGGGTGGCACTGCTGACGTTTCGGAGGGCGCTGCATTGGATGCCTTGTCTTCCAAAGCCCCACTGGCCATCAAACTGCGCGCTGGGTTGAACCCACGCCGTGATGGTGGTTGACCAGTGTTTTTCTTATGCTTGTCTACCGCCTAAATACGATGCGCGAGCAGCGCATGCAAAGTTCACCATCAGAGAGTAATGTGGTAGTCACAAAGCTTCTTTGTTAGCACCGACATTTAAAAGTGGCTTCTGCCATATATCTCACCAAATAGAATATTGCCAATAGACGGTAAGAGCAGGATACCCAACAAAATTCATCATATTAGCGACCAGCAGACAGTGTTTCTTACCAGTTGGTGGCGAGCAGTGACAAAATCCGATGGGGGAAGGGATTCCTCATTGGGCGGTTGCTCGGATTCCGACAGAGGGCGCTAGGTCATTGAATAACCCAGTGTCAGTCCTCAAACCATACGCAGAAATGGCTTAAGTTGGGCTGCATTGCCTGTTCAAGCGATCCTTGCTTCGAAGATACACAGCGATAATAAGCGATCAGTGATGTAAAGCAAATCGTGATGTATATGCTTTGACCCCGCGTAGAGTCGAGCAGGGTCGCGTGTTACCTTCTTGACTGGGTTCGTAGGTGCTACTGGCATCTCAGCACTGGGAGCCTTTTTAAGCAGCGGCATAGTCGGTGGTTTATCGCTAGTGCAGGGCCTGCTGGCCCCGCAATGGGCCACTGCACCATTGGCTCGGCCCAGAGACGTGGGTGAGCGCTTTCGGGGCAACGCCTTGGTCATGGGATTAAGGTCAAAGGCTGCCACAGGGGTCGCGTGGGCACCTAGCAGGACAGTGGATGCGCATAATAACATATCCTGATACCTACGTTAGCCAGTGACGTGCAGGTACTGTTTCAGACCTCGATAGCAGCCAATCCTACCACCAGGCGGCACAGGATCTCCGAGCTGGTCATCATATAATAAGGTAGACCCACCTTGGGTAGTTAATCGGGATAGTAGAGGGGTTAAGTCGGATGGAAAGGGTGCTTGATCTAGAGTGGGACATGCAAGTGTTGTGAGCTGATCCATCGTCAAACTGGTGGGTGGTATTCGCTCGAGCATGGTTGGTTTTGGACCACTGGGGTTGTGTGCTGCCACTCGCGCAGCAACAGCGGTGTATAGCTGTTGAATACGTTCCTTGACAGCATCGAGAGCAGCAGCGGGTGACTGAGTTTCGGTGACGCGTTGGTTGCGCTGGTGGGTCAAGGTCAACGCTGACCGCGCGCTGAGCCGTTGCGCCACTGGACGTGCGGGGTCGTGGGCCAGGGCTGAGAGCAAGGTCACGTTGAGAGGCGGACCCAGTGCTGCGTCGTTGCGTTCTCCATCCCCAGGAACTGGGCAAGGAAAACCCAGCGACTGCCATTGTGCGGCAGAATTCGGATCACATGTGGGCGGAGGGGCGCCTTGGTTTAGTGCGGCAAACACTTGCTGCTGGTGGAGCACCAGTTGCGCTCGTTGCGTCGGGTCCATGGCAGCTGGAATGAGCCCTCTGCAATGTCAAGTTTGTTTAAAAAACCACGGTAGGGCTCCCTCAATGCGGAGACAGACTGGACGATGTGTTGAAATTGACCAAAAGAAGAAGACAAAAAGGGACAAGACAGGCCACTAGACGAAATTAGCAGCGCATGGGTGGCTTTGGTATTAAAAACAGGCCGCTATCGCTAACCACAGAGCACAGTGTAAACATAGGGTGACCATGCAAGCCATGACCGTACCAAACGTACCATGCCTGTTGAATGCATTGGTGAACAAGTGCCCAACGGCTGCTGGCTATTGGGCCAACCAAAGTTACCACAAGAATCCGTGCAATGGTGCGCTCCGAGCCCACCACCAGCCACACGACCATAGCCAGGGTAGACTGACTGCGGCACCGATACCTCAAACGTTGTGGGGACTTGATTTGGCTTGTATGCACAACAGTGGCTCCATCAACCAATCGTTGGAAGAGCACAGCACAAATTCAACTACGGAAACTCCATTCGTCTTTTGGTCCAGCCATTCGACCGCTTAGCTCTTCTACCCATTGCGGCCTTTTTCTTTTTTATTTTCTCTGCGCCATGGACCAGCGCGTCACCGAAGCCCGGCAGGCCCTCGAGGCCAAGGCCGTTGCCGTTTCAATCGACTGGCTTCGGGAATGCCTGTCGTTTTTACTGGCACAAACCCCTGCGCGGTTCGTCGAGTCTGAGCTCATGGACCAGGTGTACCGCCAGTACCTGCTCTCCGACCTGGCTCTTTGTGGACGCCCAGCGTTGCCCCCCAACTGTATCAATCGACATGCCGTCGACCTAGTAAGTCAGGTGCCGCAGCCAGCGCTCATACTTCAAGTAGTCGACGTGGTGGACGTGGCCACGCCTGTGCAACAAATCGTCGA
>JANBQA010000239.1:0-20128 GCA_027576955.1 Dimargaris xerosporica
CGCCAGGCATTGGCCAGTGCGCCCAGGAGAGTACCAAGAGGGAGAGAGAGAGACGAGAGCCATAAGCATTTAGCAGCGGTTTAGTACGGCGTAGCAATAAACCATAGCATGAAGCCTAGGGCCGCATCATCCAACGCGTACTTTGCATTTCCCAGGAGCGTTGAGCAAGAAAATCAAGGGCTGTAACGTGGAATGCAACCGTTGCGACAGTTGAGAGCTAGGCTGCTTACCTTGTACCGCGCAGTATGATACAGCAAAAACGACAGGGTATTGGCCGTGGTATCGTGCCCGGCGAAGAGTATATTGTTGACACAGTCCTGCACGATTCACCGTCCAGAGTGCGCCATTTCAGTTGATTAAAACCGTAAATAGATAAGCTATGAGTCACACGAGCTGCCGGTGGTTTGAACGGCTGCGGTCAATTTGAGTACAGCTAACGTACGCAGCGACCTGGGCATCTAAGAGTGGGCGCAGAGTGACAGGTTGGTCCTTACCCGTAGCTCGGTCGACGTGAGCCGTTCACGGCGGTCTTGCATTGCTCGGAAGAGAATGGATACAATGTCTTCGCCGGTGTGGACCGCGGGGTTTAGTCGTTTTTGGGTGATGGTGTCGGCCAGTAGCTTTTCGAGCTCATCAATCTTGGCCATAGTTCGCAGCCGAGGGCCCCAGGGCAGCTTGTTGACTATGGGTAACACCAGGTAGATGGGGTTGAGCACCTCGCGAATGATTTCGTTATACAGAGTAAAGAAATAGCTCTGCGCGTTGTTCAGCACCTAGGTCGATGCGCAAATATATAGAGCCAACGCACATTGCATCGATTCCATTCAGGTACTGCCTATCAGATGCAGCTGTGGCTTACATATTTAATCAAAGAAATGGCCATGCCTTTCAAGGCATCAGGCATGCATAAGTGAGCCATCCGGTATCGATGTATGTATGTGCCTTACCTCAAAATCTATCCCGAATATCTCAATACCCAGTATCTCCAAGGTCAGGCTGCAAGAGAGCAATGCATGGACATGGTCATTGGTCAAAGGGATATTGCAGACGGAGGAAGGTCAATATACTGTCTGGGTTGGCGTTTTTCCTTGTTTCAAAACGGGTATGTGAGTCAATATGGAAGCAAATCCCTTTTCGAGGCATTTAACAACCAATCCTCACGGCGTGCACTACCACCGGTCACCGCTTACCGTTTGAGCTGGGAAAAGATGTCAATAGGCTCCGACAAGTGCTGATCAAGCATCTGCATGAAGCGGCGTGTGCACATGACCGTCACCCACGGCGTCAATGATTTGCGAAACGCGGGGGCAGCGATGCGACGCTGGCGACGCCAATTCTAGTACCAGAACAAACGAACCAAACCCGTTCCCATTGCCCGAGCGTTAACGCCAAGCCAACTACACTGGGTTTTGTGTGTTAACCAACGGGCCCTCGGTAAGCCAAGGGCTGAGGCAAAAAAACGTTGCCACCCGGAAATTGACCCCTTACCACGACCCTGGGTCGGAACAGACTCGGCCCCTTGACGGCTATAACCTACCTTGCCGTTTGCTGCGAGGATTCCATTGCCAAAGAAGTATCGCAGGGGCGAACCCGTTAGGAGACTGCTAGGGTTCGGTCGGTCAAACGTATCTAGAACGCTCCAGTGGTTTATGGATTAAGCCCACAAAAAGTCATCGTTGCTGTTAGCACGTCTTATCTAACGCCAAAGCAGGGCTGCCAAAACTCTGACCACCACGGGTTGCGCTTTAGTTTCCCGCAAGGTACGTTTGCCACCGTGACCACTGTCTATTCGGGAAATTAGTGCACCAGCCATTGGTGTTTTGCTTTTTCGTTTTTAAGTTGGCCACTGATGGCCTGACTGTACGACATTACCTGGATTGTAGAAAAAATCGTAGATATACTGGGGGTCGCTAACATAAACAAGCCACCGCCCAGTAAAGTAAACCTGCAATAACACCTTATACACCATTCCCAAAACAGCAGCGTTAGCAAAGGCACTTCAAAGCCCAGTCTCTCGGTATCTTCCATTGGTGTTGTTGTTCTTCGTGGTGCATGTGCCAGCTTTTCCTTATCCCAGCCGCTGTACAAAGGCAATGCGTGGGCAATGTGCGTGTATGTGTGGCTGAAGTCCCACGTGGAATCCAAGCCCGAAACCAACGGTTACCAAGCGCACTTTAGCACCATCTCACAGTTTGTGCAGGTGCACATGGCCCACAGTGGCCTACTTACTCGCACCATACCGTATTTCTCGAGGCGCTGCTTGATGTGGTATTGGTAAAAGTGAGCGTGGCTCTCCCCTCGTATGGCTGATAAGAGGGTATGGTGAATTGGAACATGGGGGATTTGCCGCACTCCCTGGTGAGGTGTGACTGACCACAGAATGAGCCCTAGCAACCAGAGAACCAACACAATGGCTAGGGCTGGTACCCATTCCCGAGCATCCAAGAGCCCTAGTGGCATGCCTGGTGCAGGTATACCCGCTCTGACCCACACACTGTCCATAATAAGCAGGAGTAAGAGCAGTTGATGCCCACGGCCACGACCGACTATGGGCGCAGCTTGGCGTATACAGAGAAGAGCAGTGAATTGCACAAGAAAACCAGTACCCAGCCCAGTGCAACGGGAGGGAGTAGCACAATTTCGATGGAAGATGAAGAAGAACCTGCCAGGGGACTGAATAATATTCAGTACAACCAGACCTAAGAAAGTGCGGCCATCAAATCATGAGCATGTATGGAAAGGCAACTCTTCAATCCCTCCCCCGAGAAAAAAACACGAAATACAAGCCACAACAGCCTGTATCAATCAGCGCGCGCCGGCCAGCAAAAACAATAGCCTATACGGCAATAAGTAATGACGCTCGAAGCAGCCCAAGCAACAGCAGGGTCGGGAATCGCCCATTTTGTTCGCACGAACCAAACGAAAAACGGTCACCCAGGCGGCCAGGCTGTGGCAATTTATATCGTTTGGGCCTCCTGCTTTGCAATAAAAAGTACGCAGCCTCCTGGTCTCCCAATTCCCTGTTAATGCAGATAATACCGCATAACAGCACTTGCGGCGTATACAATGAAAGAGGGTGTGCGTGATTGGTATTCGGTCTCGGTTGCTGTTTACGACCCCATGTGCCTATATGCGTCCATGTGAAACACTGACTAGTACAAAGGCGGCCGCGCTCCTTTAGTTGTTGTTGTTTTTCGTCGTGGCTGGGATAGCGAGCATAGAACTGCTAGGCAAAGCGAAGGTAACTCTTAATAGTGGATTGGCATTAGGTGGGTCACACTGCCAGCAGTTGGTAGAGGTAGTGTTCTACCCAACCAGTCCTTAGAGGCTGTCAGCGCACTGGTGGAGGATTGTAGGGCCAAACGTTTTGCCAACCCAAAGTGCTGGATGAGCGCCATTCCCATGGCAGGCCTTGGATACATCTTGGACCAAGGGCACTATATGGGTAGATAGCATCATACATTTTCTGTTCATTTTCTTGATATTACTGGCGCAACCTCAGGCTAGCCAGCATGGCTGCCCCATTGCGTTTGACCGTTGTACGCCCTAGAAACTATAGTGCTGTCGTGATATCCGTAAAAAAGGAATGCAGAGTGCATTGCGGCCAACCTGACGCCAGCGGCACTGGTATCCGCAATCGACCGGCGATGCATGGGTAGCAACGCGGGCGTGGAATGCCTCCCCATGTTGGCTCGAGCATATTACAAAGGGGTGAAGAGAACCACCAGTATAAAATACCTAACCGAGTGACAGAGCCATGGTTAGCACCCGCCACTGCTGGGCTCGCAGAACTCGGCCGACCACACGCACCTGGTTAAACAGTAGACCCTACCCATCGCCATGACTAGGTATGTTTCTTGTTTTCGTTCTCTCCTTTCTCATTTTTTCTTCGTTCCTTGACGAGCTCCTCATCTTTTCCAACCGCAAGTGAGCGCAAGTCCCTGACGCTGTTCTTATCAAGCCAGTCTGCCTGCGCCTTTTGGGGCAATACACCTTTAGCTGGTAGAGGCGTTACCTTCCAGCGTGGTAGTGACTGACAGTGGTGCCAGAAGCTACTCTGCCGTTCCTTGAAAGAGCTCGGGTCCCATTGCCTCTTATAGCAGGTCTCGGTGGAACTCGTTTGGTGGGTTCGGACCGTGCCTGTCTCCCCCCTGACCTTCCCCTTGGGCTGCGTTGTGGATACCGCCTATCTGGCTGCACCAACTGATTGTGGTGAAAGGTAGATTCCCTGGTCATTAAATGGTTAGAATAGGGGTCATGGTGGGTAATCAGTTTGAGGACGGTGACCATAAGCCGCTGGCAGCCACGGCCAAAAAAGGCACCGCTCGTGACGATGGCGCAAATGGTCCCGGAAAAAAGAGTGGCAGATTACATGATAAATGCGCTAGAGGCCACGTGCCTACTCGGTGCCACGTAACTCCGACGCTAAATTTATCCCTCGAGACCATCGGATGTTATTATCTTTAGCGTCCGTCCGGGCGAAGTCATATCCGCATGACCTTTGGGAACATGCCAAACCACAAATGGCATCTTTTTGCCGAGTGGCGATTTGGTTGTATCTGTACGTGCTTGTACTCTCTCTTGGGATTTTACTTTTATCCTTGCACGGCCCAAGAGCGACCTGCCATCACAGAGCAGTGGTTGATGCAAGTCTCCACTTGCTGTATAGGTTTAGTGCAGATGCTATCGATGCGTGATAATGTATCGCATTGCTTCGGGAAGTTGCGCTTCGCGCGATACTTGTCAGGTGCTGTGTACCTGTGAGTACACTTCAGTGATTCTAGGCATCACGGTCAGTGGTTAATGGGCGACCCATACCCCTACCAAATGGGAGCGCCATTCCCTGAACCATTCTTTACCCATTGTTTATGATATTTCTTCCTAAAGCTACTTGCTAGTATTACTACGAGGTAGTCATCGTTGTCTATCAGCAACGCTAGCTCTTGCCCACGCCAATGACCTCCATTTTGCGACATGCCCCAGGAGATGCACCACCGTCACCCTAGGTTGGCGTGGACACACTTGTGAAAAAAACGCACGTACACACACACGCTAAAAAATATGCTAGGCCACCAATGATGTAATACAATGGCAGCTGACTTAGCATCAAGCCTGGGCGAACTGTTGCACCTGGCATCTTTTTCTTAATAAGGCGGATTCGGTTCGGGCAAGTCCGCCTCTGGCGCACCCTGACAGTTATTGTGGGTAGTCCAGGCGGCGTAGTTTATTATCCTTGGGTTTGATCCTTGATAGAAATAAGACATGGCAGCTTGGCGCATTGGCGGCCAAAGCGGGTCCTAGAAGCTTTTTTTTGTTTGCAATTCAGGAGGTTGTCAGTTGAAAGTCAGAAAAGCTGGATGCCACTTTGAAGGTCGCCTGAACGACGCAACGACAGCCCAGGTCGGGGGCATTCGGTTTCAGCGGTCATTGCTTTTTGCCAACTTTGGTTGGGTTCGTAGGATGGCATAGAGTCTCAACAAAATGGCCAGCTGTGCGATTTCGACACCAAGCTTGTTAGGGTACTAGCATTGCCGTCTATCCTTTGGTGCATTGAAGTGGGATAGCAAACGATTACCCGCCGGTAGATGCTGGAGCGTAGTGATCATCACACTGGCTCACTGCTGATGGACCTGGGATGACCACTTTTAAGCATGTTTCCACACTAGCCGCTCATGCCAAGCAGTGGCGCACTACAGGGTAGAGTGTGGTCGACCGATGGCTTTAGACCGGGCCTTGGATGCCGGTGCTCTCAAAGCTCATGGATCGGCTAGTGGTTCCTATATCGCCAGGCACACATACATGCCCATCTTGTCAATGTACCTCGGCCGTTGACCAGCCAGCGACGTGACGATGGGGTCCAGTTTTTGGGAGAAGATTCCTTGCGCCCCTTGATTATTGGCCCAATTTTAGGCACACTGTGCTGTTGTAGCCAAGACGACGTGAGCCTACCCCTGCTCGCACAGTCGACTAAAAATAACGTTAACCGTTGACCGCAGCCTTTTCTTTTCTCAATACTCGCGGGACAACGATCCAAAGTGCACCACGTCCAGCTGTATACATGGGCTCGCCATTGGCAAACAGCCCGACCAAACAAGCCTTTGGCTGTATTTTCACGCAAACCACGAACCCCTCCGTTCTTGGTGATAATACGCTGCCAGGGTAATGCTGTGAAAAAAACGATGTGGGTAAGAGCAGATTTCCCACCGTTGTTTTGATTCCGGATTGCCAACTATGGTTTGACGGATAGTGTGCGTGGGCTATCCAAACGACAAATCGAGTCTGGGTAGGTTGGGTCGAAGGCGGCTAGAATTACCCACATTTACATTACGACCACCACCCGCCAGCGACGCCAGCGCTGAGGAAACATTGTGCGGCACAGTGGCCAAGATTGGCAGGGCGTTTCTGTTAGTCGGAACACATTGCGGGCACCTCCTGGATTCTCCCTTCATCATACACTGCACTGCACAGTTCTCGCCAGGGCGTTGACTGAATGGGGCTGGGCAGAGGAGACCAGAGAGCTCACGGCCAGCGGAGTCGCCAAGTAGGAGAGCTACCGCGGCACATATTCTCACCCAGAAGCCGTGGCGGCAATCCAACTGGAGGGCGTGCTTTGTCAGGTGAAGCGGGGGAAAATGCCCTTTGTGAGGTTATGGTCAGCACTGCCGAGCTCCTCAAGCACTGGTTTTAGGGCCTAAAAAATAGGCTGGTAAACAATGCCGCATGCCTTGGCTAGTAGCTAAATATCAGCCGTGGAAATCAGCGAGGAATACACCATGGTGCAAGAATGGTGCCGGATGGGCTGTACACGCCGCCTATGGGTGGCGTGGACGATACTGATGTTGGTTCATCTTACGTGCAGTTGTCATGGGGGTGAGCAGTGAGGTGCAGCACACTATGGCAACCATCTGTTCGAGCAGCGAAAGCATTCTCACAAACCAGACAAAGACCAGCAACGCAGCTGCATGGCACAGCTCTCCTCGTTGCGCCGCATTTGGCCTATTGATGGTGAGGGACATGCTTGTAGCCGAGCGCACTGCCCCATGCCAGTCGAGGCTTGTGCAGCGAAGAGTAGGGAGACGAGCAAAGCTGCTGGTGGTGCTGGCTCGAGGGGAAGCAAGCGTCACCAAAGTGAACGCTAGATGCAAAGGCTTACTGATGAGGGCTGATGCTATCAATGATTGCCCACTCCGCCACACTAGTTCTGGCGGCGCTCCGTGGTTTTCACTTTCTTTGTTTTATTTTTACTTGACCCTGAGCCAAGTGTTGGTTCGGTATAAAAGGAGTCAACGGTCGCGTCAGGGCGTCCACCGGTTGCTGGTCCTGGGCTGTGTCCATTGGTCTCCCCCGCTCTCCTTATCGCTATGCCTATTGCTTAATCGCTTTTCACGCCATTGCTATCCCGTTCCCCATCTTGGGCATTATCCACTACTCACCGATACGCACTGCCTATTTATTTATCCCTATTGTTACTCTGCACCCAATTTCCAATACCAGCATCCCATCCGTGCGTCGGATTCTCCCTTTGCCCTTGTTCTCTCTCTCTTTCCATCGTTATCCGCCATCGTAGTTGCCTTGGGATATTCCTTGCGTGCCGCGTGGTGGTGTCATAATCTAACAAGTCCCCTGGCCAGTTTGCCTGTATCACTACCCCCTCCCTCTCCTTTTCCCCCTCCCGCTCACGACTTGTTGGTGCACCTAGTACCTTCGACTGCGCCGTTCCCACATCTCCACTTCCCCTGTCTTCTCCGGCGGCACGCCTGGAATCAGCCGCTGCATTTCTGCCCACTACAACTTACCACTGCTGGGGGTTGTTGCCTTTAAAACTGCGTCCGTAGCCAGCGCTGCTGCAATTTGAGCTGCTGGTTCTATTTTTTTTCGTGGTTGCTGAGCTTGGTTTTGGTGCTGGTTTGCTAGTGTACTTGTACACGGCAGTCCAACTTTGTGTTGGTGGTGGGTATCGCGTCAGTCTACTGTATCGTGGTCGCGCACCTGAGTTCACCGTTGTATATCTAGCTGGTAGTTGAGAACGCCACCGCGTATAGAGCACAGTGCTCACACTGTCTCCGCAACCACCCCGTCGCCTTGAGAGACTGTTACATGCTCTGGAGCCGCGGGATTATAGTGAGATAAGCCAGTGTCGCACATACCTTCTCCGCTGCCACGCTTCAGTGTCGCTCCCTCACCGGCGTTGTGGTTTAACGCAATTCCTCCCAGTGCTTCGTGTCGGCTCCTTATCCCTTTTGACTCGCTCTATTTTCTTCCGATGAGGAACTGTGCTCCGTGTTAGTTATTTTACCCCATCCTCGACTTTGATCCACACTGCAACACACACACACGCCTCTGAATTTATTGTCACTACCTCCCAGGTGGCCTAGGCGTTTTTGGGAGCTGTGTTAGTAGGCCTGTGCCGCGAGCAACTACGCACCACATTTGCAAGAGGCATCGAAAGTGGCCGTGGGTATATAACCTGACCAGCTTGCTCTTTTTTACGTGCAATACGTTGCAGATCGTATTGCGGGCTGATCACAAGGGACTGCTGTGGCATCTGTTGGAAATTGCCAGCCGGTCAGCCGCTCACACTATGCCCAGTGTCAACCAGCAGCCATCTCGAATGCCCAGCCCCGAGCTCGTTGATGTGGGTGGTTTGGAATATCGTCCAGCCAAACGGTTCCGCCGAACCAAATCAGTGACGTTTAGCGAAGAGTGCACGGTGTTTGAGTCCAACTGCGCCCAGTCCGCCGCTGTGCCCAAGCGCATACCCTTGCACCCAGCGGAGCCCATTGCCAGCCCAACGACTATTCCGCGACCAATTAGGGTGAAAGCGCCAGCGTGCGTGTCAGTGATGCGCCAGCACCACACATCCACCTTGGATTTGTCTCCACTCTCTGTTCCACGGATGACTGCGCAACACCGCCGGAACACTGCCGCCAAATCCAGGGCAGCGTCGTCTCAGGACCTTGCTGAGTGGGAGTCATTGCTGTTCTTGGCCATGGACCAGCATCGATTGGGCGCTCGCACCGCAAGTCCTGCTGTTCAGGTACACCGTGTGTTTAACCAGGGCTGTCGTCTTGCGCACAGCGCGTCTCAGTCCAACCTATATTCCCGTCGGTCTCTAGATGGTCACCTAGCACGACGCTGCGTTCCCATCCTCGAAAAGGCCCTCTCCGGCCCCACACTAGCGCAGACAGTGCGAGTGTCGCTGTGAGGTAGCAGAGCCACCATTTGCCTTTTAGGGGGCCTGGCTACTTTGCCGAGGATTACGGTACCTTTTACCCATTATACGAAACTGTTGACTGCGTGATATCTTTTCACCACCACCAGAACTTGACCACAGCAGCTGAAATGGGCGGAGGCAGTTGGATGATTCCCCGCCATTACTGGTTTATGTGTGCGGTGTCTCCTGATATTATTGCCTTGAGTTGGATTCCCACTGCTTAGGCGGTGCGATTACTCCACCAGGAACCTTTGCCATGCTCCTCGCTCCAACCTTCGTCATTGTGAATTACTGCGTGTCTAACTCTGCGTTTAGGTGTGCTCCATTGTACTTTCATTATTCCGCCTCCCTTTGGTTCGTACATAATAAAGCTTCCTCGCCAGAGGGCTGGCTAACACTTGCTCTGCCTTGCATAGTGTGTCTAAGAATGCACCTGTTATCGAGTGATGCGAATGCTGCTGATACAACAAGCCGTTCCGCGTGCGCGCGGGCCTGAGACCTCTGCTCAGGCTATGAGTGGATCAGAAATCACATCACGTGCCCACTCTGATCACTCGATCCGCTGCTACTATAGCCACGTATTTCTATTTCAGCCTCTGGAAGGCTAGTGGTGGTGATTGGGTCGCTTGAGTGGCCCGAGCCCAGTCGTAGCACCGAAGAAAAAAAACTATGGGAGAGAGAAACCATGTTGGTGTGCATTACCACCGATTTTGTTTTTTTTTGCTGGCGGTGGTCGTGGGGTTATACCAGCACGAGGAAACACTGCGGCGCCTAACCCATAGACCGTTAATGACTGAAAAAAAACAGTCGAAAAGTCGCATTGCCTTTTAGCCGTGCTGTGCGCGTCGATTGTGAGGCTCACCATTGGCATCTTGCGTTTTTATTTCTATCTTCTTTGGTCCTCGGTAGCGATGCACTCCATGCGTTGCTGAGTGGCTGCATTGGCTCTTGGCGTTAACAAGGTTACGTTTTTGGTCTGCTGTGTGCTGCCCACTCGCCATTACCACGCTTTTACCCGGGGGAAGGGAGCAGTTTACCAGCTGGGCACTGATTGATTCTGCCGTACCCACGCTGCGACAAAGCGCTCCTCCTACCTATCGCTATCTATATACATTGACACTTGCATTGTTTGCCGAGGTGATTGCGTTTGGTGCTGCGCTATGCTTCCATTTCGCCGGACCGAGCGGTACTGGGGCATGCACTTGCGCCCACACTCGCCCTTTGTCGCTGCCTACGCCCGGCACTCGCCACCGCCCACCTGGGTCCTGCGTAAAAGCTCTGTAACATATCACTCCCACTCGCTACGATCCGCCCCGCATGTCCGCTTCTACCACTACACATTGCTTTCTCTGTCTCAGCGCACTCGGTTGTTCCATGGCCCCTCGATCTCGCCCAGTCAGTCCGCATTGTCCCTCGAATCGGAGCCCGAGCCAGTGCCGTCTGCTGGGCTGTACGCTGCTCCCCGCACCGCTGCGGCCCTAGACCACCAATACCATGTTGACCTCGAAAACCAGCTCAGCGCGTACACGGACCCTAAGAAATTGCAGCTCTTCAACCGCTCAAACAGGTCCCCGGAGCTGATCTTTCCCCATCAGCACACGCTCGAGAACCAACTGGCTGTGGTTCAGGTGTGTTTGGTTTCGGGTGATTTCGCTCGTGCTAAGCGGATGCTGGATGGGCTGTACCACCTGCACCCCAAAGAGCTCCGGGAAGCCGTGGACATCTCCACGCACAACACGCTGCTCAATGGGCTGATCAGCCAAAAGCCAACGCCGCAGATCGCCTTTGCGGTGGAATGGTTTCGCGCCTTGCGAGGCTACAAGGTGACGCCAAACGCGGACACGTATGCCATTATGATGAAAGGATTTTTGGCCACCGACCACGAGCACATCGTGGAATCGTTTCTCAAAGACTTTCGGCTCAAGGGGTTTTCCGAAGTTCAGCTGCTGCACAGCTCGTATTTGCCCGACGAGACCCTGATCAAACTAGTTCCACTACTGTCAATCCACGACGCGCAAAAGAAATCCCTGCGCCCCGAAATGCAGCGGTTTCTCGAGGCCATAACGAAATCCGGCGGCGCCGCCTCCAACAGCGACCCATCGTCCAACAACGCGGATACCGCCACTAGCACCAAGGATTCTCAGGGCACCATTGAACGGTCCACCAACACGCTAGGGGTTAGCCTTCTCCAGCAAACCCTAGGAGTGCTGAGCGACCCTCAGTACGCGCTACTCGACAAGCAGTACCGTATCGAGCAAGAGTCATTAGACGCCTCGGTGGTCCAGATGTCCGAAGCACGCAAAGCTCGAAACGATCCCTTTCAGAGCCTCAACATCAAACCATTGGAAAAGTACATTGTCGACTGGCACGCTCAACTGACCGATCTGATCAAACAAGAGCTTCAATTGATTAACCGAGCTAGCTGCGAGGTCTCCGACAACCAGGCTCGCATGGCTTATGGACCTTTTCTCAAAGCTCTGGCACCGGAAAAAGTGGCCATCGCCACCATCATGGCAGTGCTGGAGCTGTTCTCGGCCATTTTATCCCGAAATGCCGAGGCCGACTCGGTTCGAGCCGCCCAGGCCATTGTGACGGTGGCCAAGCGGATCGAAGACGAGTACAACTTGGAACAGATGCGCAGCAAATCCAATGCCGAAGTTATATCCCGGTACGTGGACACCAACAACCTTATGAGCTCTGGGCGCCTGTTCAACATGGAGGTGCGCAATGCGATGGCCAAGATTGAGCGGGAGAAAATTGCGACCAGTTGGATGCCGAAATGGCCCCAAGAGACCAAGGTGCGCCTGGGTGCACTGTTGCTCTCATTCCTGCTGGACGTGGCCTATATTCCCATTCAGCGCCCCGGCTCGGGGTCCAAGCGCACGACTCCTCGCCGGATTGCTGCCATGTACCACGGGTACCGGATGGCCAACGGCTATCGGTCAGGTTCGCTCATCTTTTCCCGGGAGCTGTTGGAGATGCTCGGGCAGAACATTCCCACGCACATGTTTTCGCCCAACTTTTTGCCCATGGTGGTGCCACCCCGCAGCTGGCTGACGTACAACTCGGGCGGGTACCTGACCCTGAGTAACCTGTCGGTACGGGTGAAGAATGTTCACGATGAGCTTCTCTACCTGCGCAAGGCGTCAGACGAAGGCCGGCTGCATACCATCCATTTGGGCCTGGATGTATTGGGCAAGACCCAGTGGCGTATCAACCGCTTTATCTACGACGTGCTGCTCAAAGTCTGGAATTCGGGCCAGGGACTGGCTGACATCCCACCGGCCCAGCTAGGTGTGACGATGCCGCAAAAACCGGAGGATTACGACACGAATCCCAAAGCTCGGCGCACCTACCACCTACAGTGCAGCAAGCTGGTGACTGCCGAGCGCAACAACCACTCGCTTCGGTGCAGCGCCAACTACGTGGTCGAGATTGCCCGTGCGTTCCTGGACTATGGCTTTTATTTTCCGCACAATCTGGACTTTCGGGGTCGAGCGTACCCCATCCCACCGCACTTTAATCATTTGGGCAACGACCTGAGCCGGGGCCTGCTGTCCTTTTATGTGGGCAAACCGCTCGGCAAGCGTGGGTTGCGGTGGCTGCGGATCCAGCTCGCTAATCTATACGGATTCGACAAGCACTCCTTTGACGATCGTGAGCAGTTTGCCATTGACCACTATGAAGATGTCAAAGACTCGGCACTGCATCCGCTCGACGGCAAGCAGTGGTGGCTGGGCGCTGAGGATCCTTGGCAGTGTCTGGCGACCTGCCGGGAGCTGTACGAAGCTCTCAATAGCCCCGACCCTGAGCAGTACGTCAGCCACTTGCCAATTCACCAAGATGGCACGTGCAATGGACTGCAGCACTACGCAGCGCTAGGCGGGGACCGCCGCGGCGCGGAGCAGGTCAATTTACTGCCGTCAGAGTCACCCCAGGATGTATACTCGGGGGTTCTGAAGCTTGTGCTCGAAGACATTGAAAAGGGCGTAGAAAACGGCGATCCTATGGCCACCTTACTCCAGGGCAAGGTGAACCGAAAGGTGATCAAGCAAACGGTCATGACCAACGTGTACGGGGTGACGTTTATTGGTGCGCGAGACCAGATTATGCGCCGTCTCAAGGAGCGCGAGGACATGGATGACGTGATGCTCTACCGACTCAGCGGGTACCTGACCCACCAGGTGTTTCGATCGCTTGGGGAGATTTTCAAGTGTGCGCGCCAAATCCAAGATTGGTTGAACGAGGCAGCTAAGCGCATCTCGCACAGCGTGAATCGCGAGGACCTGGAGCGACCGACAACGTTAACCAAGGAATGGTCTGCGCACGCCTCGGGTAAGCAAGGCGCCACCAACCTCCGCCCTACCAACTCCGTTTCCCACCTGCACCGCCTTGCACGGGAAAACTTCAGTTCGGTGATTTGGACCACCCCACTCCACCTCACCGTGGTGCAGCCCTACCGCAACGAAGGTACGCGGATCATTAAGACCGACCTGCAGTCCATCCAAATTTACGACAGGAGCCGCACGGCTCCGGTGGACTCACGCAAGCAGTCCACAGCCTTTCCGCCCAACTTTATCCATTCGCTGGACGCCACGCATATGATGCTCTCGGCTATTGAGTGCAGCCGCCAGGGACTGGTGTTTGCGTCGGTGCACGACAGCTATTGGACCCATGCCTGCGACATCGATACCATGAGCACCATCCTGCGCAACGAGTTTATTCGGCTCCACCGTCAGCCGATTATGCAGAACCTTCTTGATGAGTTCAAAGTCCGTTACGCTAACCATGTAACCCCCGTGATTCAACGGTTCAAGTCTAAGGAGCAGCCCACCAAGGCCAGCAAAACCGACAACGGTGACGTTCCAGACGACCTGCCTGTGGATGCTACGGCACCTGTTGCGAATACTTTGGGGTCGGAGCCATCCGAAGCGAGTATGGACGAGGCGGAGGTAGCCAATGGCTTGGATGCGGCTCAAGCAGCAGTGCGGGAAAAGCGTGCTACGCGAAAGTTGATTTTCAAGCCCCTCGAGTTCCCACCACTGCCGCCAAAGGGCGAATTTGATTTGAACCAAGTGGCCACCAGCAACTATTTTTTCCATTAAGTACGCGTAGTCATGGAGCAGGTCCACCACAGTGTCCTTTCCTGCTCGAGTCCTTTGATGGAAAAATTTCCATTCTATTGTTTTTCGCTTGCACTGCTGTTGTTACAAGCTCTCGTTAATGCCAATCCTTTCTTGCATATTGCTCCCCTCAGTTACATATCCCGATAAAGTACATATGAGAACAAAAAAACGCTGGGGTGACCGACGGGCACCAGTGTTGTTAGACAAAGCCAATTGATTTTGATGGCCCTAGCCGAGCACGGTTGACATTTATTACTGACCAGCACCATCGGGACCCTGTTGCACGCAGCATGTATCGAATCGGGCCAGATGGTTAAAGCATCAAGGCATTCCGCGCTCGCACTGCCGTGATAAAAGCAGCATAGCTCCATGTTAGGTCGGGTGCTCCACGCGCATTCCCAGTGGTATGGTGCCACTGCTCAAACAGGTTCAAGTCCGCGCGAGCGTGGAATTGAATACGTTGTAAGAACTGGTCGCCAGCTGCTTTAAGGTCTTTCAGTATCCGTTCAAACAGGGGATGGTCGTTACTCACGGTGGTCGGAACCTCGGAAATTCGGGCCGCGGCAGGCGACGCGCGCTTCAAGAATGGCCAGTTGAGCGTGGTCACGGGCAAAGCACCTTGGTCGAGCCAGGTCTGGGCGACGCGGTAATGGACTTCAGCCATGCAGGCAGTGGCCAGTACCCATGGGTTCCCGCCAGCACGGTCGTACCCATCGTACTGGTCTTCCGGGTACCGGCCAATAGCGGGGGCAAGTGCGGGGTGATTGCGATTCACTGCGTACAGCGCCTTGAACCGGGTGATCAGCGCATACGCGGTGGCAAGCATGCGGTCAGAATGCAGCGCATAGCGTTCGTCGTCGTCGTCTTTGTCCACAGCGCCGTGCAAAGCTGCCAGCAGCACCTGAACGTCCAGGCCCGAGCTCTTGTCGTTGAGTCCATCCACTACCCCACGCGTCGCCACGATATACCCTTTTTCCTGGTCCCAGAATTGGTCCAAGTCATCCTCGATGATGTGCGCTTGCTGGAGGTAATAGTTGGCAGCACCCCAGTCATTGACCGAGCGTGCCAAAGCAGCGCCGTCGCGCATCGCCTTGCGGGACACCATCCGGTTGAAAAAATGGTGGCCCGATACCTCTTCCCAGATATCGAAGCTAGGCTCCTGCCAATGGTGGGCCGTGTACTCGAGGTCTCGCTTGATGACGCTTTGCGCTGGCAGCTGCGCTTGGTACAGCTGGCTCAAATCCCCACCGCGCTGCGCCCAGAGCTGCCCAAAGGCCCCCACCACCGCTGCACGGATGGCCGGGCCATCGTTTTGGGGTCGACCCCATGACTGCCAAAATGCTGACCCGTCCATGTGAAACTTGGGCTCACCCAACCCATGCGACGGGTTGTCAGTCTCCTGCAGCTGCTTGCTAAAGGTTGCATGGTCCAGCAAGATGCGTTCCCAAGTGCTCATTTCCTCCGGGTTACGTGCGTCGGCGTACAGTTCGTTGACAAGGCCCATGGTGAGCGCAGCATCGCGGACCCAATGGTAGTAGTAGTCGGGGTGGTTGCGTGACGGAGACGCCTGCATCGCTCCTCGAGCAGCCCCCTGGGGTGACATGGCCTGCTGCACCCCCTGGATAGCATGGTGGTACTGGTCGTTCAGGTACTTCTCAAACCCTACGGTGCTCGCTACCCAGAGTTGAGCCGCTCTCCCCCTGTCCGCACCAACGTTCACCAACAACGGTGACAGCAAGTGCTGTTTGGCCCATACCAACCAGGCGGGTGCAAGGGCAAGGACCGTGACTGCGACTTTCATCGTTGGTGACTGCGCTGGAATACGAAGCTGGATCAAGGTCGCACAAATAGTGGTAATACAGGATACGTCACCAACTGCACCCGTTGTACGCTTTAACGGGTGATTAGGATGATTACAAAGTAACGCTACAATCTAATAGATACCATTAACAATGGGCCACTGGTCTACAAAAAAGGGAAGCCCGGCCTCCTGTACTGTAGTGACGCGACTGGTCAAAGGTAACAAAGACAAGCAGCAACTATGTGTGCTTTTTAGACAAGCGTTAGAGCAATAGCACCGTGATGGTAAATCTGAAGGGTGGATGGGCTATTCCATTTATCTATACCCTCTGGGTTTGGCCGCAAGGGGGTAATGTGTCATGCGCTTTTTCAACCAAAACGAGAGGGCGGTGACAATCGTAGCGCTAGGCCATCCAAGGGAGAGAATCTGACCATTGGTGCTCGTGGGCGATGATGCACCGCTAGCGGCAACGGCAGGTGACAGGAGGCAAACAGGAGACCAGGTAAGCGGGGAAAGGACAGCCACTGGCCGTGGTTAATACTACTTTGCCTGGTCTTGGCCATTGACCTTGGCAATCGTTGTGTCGGTGATGGCGCCGAAGAGATCGCGTGCTACCGTACCACAACATGCACACCGGTAGGCAGCGCGTGACTCGCCACCCTGAGTCTCAGTTGGCGGATACAGCGACAAAAAAGTATCCACAACCTCGAGTGCGTGTACTTGATAGACCGTTGTGCAGCCAAGGCGTTTGGTGGTACAACATGCGGCGTGTGGCCCCAAATGCCGCTTGTTTCGGGTGGTTGTCACGACCGTTACTTGCAATGGTGTCAGCCCAAACGCAAGTAAAGCACATAGGTTATACGATAAGCCGGCGAGGGACCACGCCATCGCTGGGAATCACGTCCACTGACCTGCGAATGGCCTGCTGCAAGGCAACCTTGTTGGTCGTGGTTTGGGCACTAAGGTGACGCTCCAAAGCGCTCCTCCCCTTGGTAGGGGCTTCAGGGACTGTCGCAACCAATGGACGGTCTCGGTATGGGTGAAGTGGGTCAGTGTATGCGAATGGGCTTCTCAACGCTACAGTGCAGCACTCGGCAGCGCATGTACGCTCCTCGCCCGATTTTCTTTGTGCAAAGTCTGATGCAATGCAACGAATGTTCGAGCAATATCGGTGTCTCTACAAGCATGCTAGAGCCAGGGTTAGTTCCACGTCCAATGGCGTCTGTTGCCAAAAGTACTTTTCTTTGGGTCAACGTTTTTTTCAAGCCATCCATTGTGCCCTGCTGTATTGATAAGAACGCGACTAACCGGGCCTACGGCATGCAGCTGGCTACCAGCCAGGCGCTCCGCGCCATACAAATGCTGGAATCGACCACTTTCTTTATCACAAAAAAAATAAACGTCAAGCACCTGTCGCTCGGGTGGCTATGCCGCCGATACATATCTAGGTAGCCAATTGGTGGCCTCTTTCGCCCGACCAGATGTCATGGGGTTATCACCACAAATGGAAACTAGCGATAAATGGGCATACAGAGGCATATGACCATCAGTTGACCTTGGCCGGGTACAACGCTCCAGTGCGAGCAACGCCATTATTAGCTGAACGATTACCGAGTGCAAAGACTGATGGCAGCATTGCTAGGTGCATATCTACACAAACGGTTAGGCCCAAACCAACTACACCAGCGCCAGTGCATTTTTTATGCGTGCTCACTGCTTTTTCGTTTGGAAGAACAAGCTGACGCCGCCATGGCTGCACCGTGACCGCCTCAACCAACCTGCTCCCAATTTAGCCTTGCATGCGCTCACTTTGGGGGTGGAGGATCCTTTAAAGTCCATAACCAATGCAATGCCAAGCCAGTCTGGCGTAACCAATGTGACTTTGAGAACGACCAGCGCGTTGAAGCCACCAGTGCCTTGGCCACGCCACTACCAGCCTGACAGTTTCATAGGTAAGATATTATGTGGGAGTAGCCATCCAAGCAGCAAATCATTGCAATGGGAAGGAGGGTCAAGGCGAATGTCGTGACAGATTAGGTAGCGGAAGTGTGAACCGTCAAATTTAGTCACTTTTCTTTACTGTTGTGGTCACATATCCGACTGTGCTTGCTTGATTTAGAGTACGCTTTGGTGGTTGCTGTTCATGTGCGTGCGTACTGGATCCAAACCAGCGGTGTCATTGCCAAAGTTCAGTGTCGTGTGGTCGGTTTACACGCTCAAACGAGCGGTTAGTGTTTATCGTTGGTGTAAACCAGATTCACTCAATGTGAGTTTTACGGTTGGACAAGGTACAGGCCGTAACGCAGAGGGTTGCGATGATCCAGTCTTTAGAGTTAGTGACGTGTATGTCCGAATGTCGGATAATGCTGGTTTCTTTCCCCTCCCATACACGTAGGGTGTGAAAGCTGAGCAAAATCGCTACTCACATAAAGCTTACTCTGCGTGCAAGGGCTCCGCAGGCGATGCGCATGGCCACAGCGCACAGTAGGTGCAGCAAATGGTTGCCTTTCTTATATGCTTGACACAACTAAACAATGCGAGACCTTTGGCCTGGGACAAAATAAATAAACATACACTACCGTAATGGTTAGATATATCGGTTTTTGTACTTTAGTCTAGAAATGACTAGGCTACAGCTCGATGATTCGCAGTCCATGCTATCTGTCTAGAAATTAACGAACGTCAGTAGCCTTTTAACGCATGACGATACGAAGGTGTTTTTTGATCCCTTAGACTACTCACTATTGCTGCCTCGCATTGAACCCTGCGTGGTATAAATCTCACCAAGACAACCAGGAGCAAGAAAACCTTCGGTGTATAGTAAAATATGCCTTTGTATTAGCTGCTGTGAATCAATGTAAAAGGGTATATTAATTTAACGCGCTATAGGGGTTACATGCAATACCTAGGTCATGAACTTTTAATGGTTCACGCACTGTCGAGAGAAAACCCATTATCCTTACCAATTACTTACGTAAGAATTGCGACCATTGGGCGCCACAAACAACGGCGTCAGGAATTCCGGATGATTCGCTTTCAAATGAACAATGACCCAGCGTTCATCCAAGGATTAACTTCCCTTCCTTACATATAACTGGAAAGTGAGTAGAGGATGCATGGTCCACCAAAGCTGCGATGCTAAACAGCCATTGTGCCGCATACCATCCTCAGCCATGGCTCATTAATAAACCCCCTCAATGAATGGTGTGTCGTTGGATGCAGATTAGCGCCATGATATCTCCTGATGAACCATTTGGATTGTCCGCATTTTATTTGTTCAATATCTGTATCTCACTTGCAGCTAGCAGGCAGTTCTATTGCCAACACACTGCAATGGCAACCACAGTTCTCGCTTGGTGCTTCAGCCCAACAGCCGGCTTGTTAAAAAAGTTGCGATCAGCTGGTTGGGTTAACATGGTCTGGTGGCGGCTTTTATCACAGCTCTTACCCCTTATTATATGTTGGGTACAGCCTTTTATTGGTGCTTCTGAAATGCATTGCATTAAAACATCATATTTGAAAAAATCCATCATTTTTAGGACCCGACTTGGGTCTCTACCACTGCCGGCAACAGACCTGGTGATATAAGCTTTTTATAGCAGTATCACCATCGCTGTGCCATTGCGATTCCACGAAACCAATGTGTGCTGTATTCGCTAAGCAGTACACCCTTCATTAGTAGTCAGCTGGAATGCGCCAAGCAGACTAGAATAGCAATCATACCATAGCTTTCGTTATCGTGAAGAGCAGCATCATATATCGGGATACAATGAAAGCACTGGGCTAGGCTGAATCAATAATCATGTTGAAAAAAATGGTCATAAAGACAGCTTACCCTAACCTCCGACGATCGGGATCTACCAACGCTTTATTCCACAGAGATCGGTCAGGTCCATCGCCTAAATGAGACTGTCACGAAATTCGGCCGAGCAGGACCAACAACAGTAAACGATGTAATAAATAACAGGTACATATTCAAGCCTTAAT
>JANBQA010000240.1:0-20095 GCA_027576955.1 Dimargaris xerosporica
CTATAGAAATCGGGATGATCACCACATGAATGCGTGCTGGGCTTTGATCCACTGGTGAACCCACCATCAGGCAGGTGTCGTCTGACGACACCTGCGATAAAAGCAAGGAATCGTTGGCAAGGGTGCAAGGCCTGCGAACCACCACCAACCATGTGCTTGCATCCTTGCCGCCGTCAAAATCGCCCCCGTGGGTCAGGAAATGGCGGCGCGCATGGGCCAGTGGATCGGTTGATAACTAACCCATATCGCCGTCGTGGCCGTCCCTGACGCGTGCACCTTAGGTCTCGCTCTCGCTTTCCAGGAATATATCGCTGAGCCAGGCCAGGAGGGAAAGTCAGTGTGCAAGCAACGTGAGCGAGGTGGCAAAAAAACTGATGCAGGATGCTAGCCTGCACGGCATGGTACTCGGAAAAGACGTCCACCCACCACGCGAGGGCCATGGTTAACGCTTGCAAATGTTTGACAGCATCCTTTTTTGTCCATCTCAGCGCGCTTGGGCAGTAACGGCAATAACGGCACTACGTTTAGACTTTTCTCCCTGCAACAAAAAAATCCCCAATTCATCAAACCCTTGGCCAGCTATATTTTTTACAACAATCTGAGTTGGTTAGGCCGTATTCACCAATTGATATAAATGATAGTAGCAACTGATTTATCACCAAGAGTTGTCCGCTTGGTATAGTTTTCAAAACACACAATGGCCCCTGGCCTATAGTCGAGCAGCACCTGCCATTAGGGAGAGAAGCAGAAGCCGCATACCAATCTATTGGCCCCTTGCTCATCACAGAGCCAGTAACTCAAGGGCACTGAGGATTACCAAAGTGGCTCCATTTTCTGTCCCTGATGCAGAGGTCAGCCACAGTCAGTGGGTGTAGTTGGTATATTTAGGCAGTGCTCAGTCAACCCCCTCCACTGCATCGCGGCTGGTCATTTCGTGCTAGTTAATCCGTTTGCTACTTTTGTGTTGCTGTTGTTGTTGGGTTGTGGATTTATGACTGATAGTGCGATGAACGGGTCTATAGCGCAACCTGGCGCTTAGTAGCAGCAGCTCTATCACCCACAGGTGCTTTTTCGCAATGATTCGTTGCGGAGCAGCAGGAGCTAAATTGGGGGATCCAGGACCGACCGCCATTACATGGCTAACGCGTTGTGCCTTAGACCAGTCGATTGCGACCAGCAGTGCGCCAAACCACCAATCAAAGCGGCGAGCTGACTGCCTTGTTTTATGCGCCTTCGCCCCGCCGCCGGTCACCACACCACCGAAACAAAAAAAATGTGGCGATCCCACGGTCGGTGATTGGAAGGCTGACCCGTGGACAAATGGCCGCTTCAGGTAAAAACTACAGATGCACATTGGTCGCAAGCTGACTCCGTTTCCTAATGTGGAGCAGCCTCCTGCATGCGCAGATTTCTAATTTTTATATGCCACAGTAGCATATGCGCACCCACACCGCTTGCAAAGCTGCCATGGGCCTGCTAATCGAGCAGGGCCGCGTTGTGGTTTAGAAGTACGAGTGGTGCTGCCCGTGGCGTGGCAGGTACATCGCCATCACCGTTTGCCTACACCAGCCTGCTACCAAGGGCGGCAGTGCCGTCGATACATAAATGTAGTGACCGCTGGGCCTTGGACCCTGCTGGCGCTTTGCAAGCAATAGAATAGGCCTTCGGTCATTTGTTCCGAGCGCCAAGGGCTGCAATGGCTCATAACGCAAAACGAACCACACTCCTGGACTATGGATAGCCTGCATCGGACTGTGAGGGGGTGGGAGGTGGTTTGATGGGGGAACGCTGGAAAAAAAAACGAAAAGGGTGATGGTGGTGCAAGGTACCCGTCGCATTTGTTTGTTTTGAGTTGTGCCTTTGCCTGTGCCAAGATAGCACTGCAAGGATCCCGCAGTTTGATTTTGCCCGCGCTATACTCGGCTAATACACCGCTGACTGTAAAACACACACATACACAATGAATAGTGCTGCATGCAAAGGGATGGTCTTGAGCTCGAGGGATGACGATGGTGCTGTCTCGGTTTATCCACCTCCTTCCCTCCTCCCCCCTGCACCATGGGTTACATGCTTTATTTACAAGGGAGAGAGAAAAGGGAGGTTATCCTAATAACGGCGTGAGGTACTCCACCAATTTCGCTCGGCGCATAATCGTTGTGTATCCTCGTTCATATACACGTGTGAGGTATGTTAGACAGCACACCAGCCCTTATCGCTGCGCAAGGCACCAAATGCTAGGGTGGGCTTGGCGTCTTCGGTATACAGGGTCAAGGTAGGTGTGCACCGACAACACCCTCGAAGCTAGTCTACACCAACTAGCTACACTGGGCGGTGGAGGCATATGCCTGCCCTCACGGCCTTCCTTATTTTCTACTCAGACATTATTCGCCGTAAGTGGGGTAGGTGCAAAGGCTGGTGCTCAACAGCTAAACAGAATAGGGCGGCCCGATTGGCGACCAACACAGGGGGGGGGGTGGTGAGAAAAAAATGTAGGATGAAGCAACAAGGGCTGACACAGGCACACGGGGACTGGGGTTTCAATACACTCTGCTTGGCAATCCAGTGCTGTGGTAAATGCCAGGGATTTAAAAGGCCATATTACTTTCTCGAGTGCACCAATGTGCATTCGGCGGGCAATGTTTGGGAGATGGTGGGTACTGAAGATTCAGCAATAGTGAATACGAATCGAAGCCACGGCTGACTGGCATCACAGTAGGTCGATTCGCAGTGGTGATGACTAGTGTTGGCGATGCGAAGGCTGGAAGAGATCAAACAGCAGTGGGGGTGGCAATTATGAAAACGGTTGACAGAGAGAGAAACAGAGAAAAATATTGAAATACAACGGAAAAATGGGGTCAAGTGCCCGCCCATGGCTAGGACCCTCTTTTGCCAAAAAAGGCAAGAACGGGGCCAGCAGAGGTCGAGTGACTTCAACACTCATTGGGGCATAGTCGATAGCTATGACAAACACAGTCGCACTCATGCGGTAAACCCGCCCTGTTGAAACCTATGCGTTTGGCGTGCATCTGGATACCTAATAAAAGCTGGGTATCCGATCAATAGGGCCATGGGGCAGCATACCCATGCTGTTTGGTCCAGTTCGTAAAGTAATCTAATATTATCGATGAGTGTCCACCACACGGCGGCGGCGGAGCTGTGACCATGAATACAAACACGGAAGAGAAATTGGCAATGAAGGCCATTGGTGTCAAGTGGTTACATTGTTCACAATATAGAGTAAACGTTCAAAGTCTTCACCGAGGACTATGCTGCCCTACTACCGTCGGTTGATACCATACATATTACTAGGGTATGAAGCATTATAAGCCCTTCAGATAGAGCATTACCAGCCGGTTTAGCCACCCGCTGGTGGCATGTTAGAGTCGCTGGCGCAATTATCGTAAACATTGTGGGAGTACAGCCAGAGGACTCGGGTGCGAAATAGGGAGAGTGGTGCTTTCACAGTACAGTAATATACGCCTTTAGAGTTCCTCCTTCCTTCGAGTCCTATATATATCCGGGCGATACTCTGAGGAAACTGTAGTACTTTTGGTCGATCCCACCCTTTGTGTGAGAACCACACTGACCCACCAGCTGGGCGATGACTTGACTCCGTTCTGATTCGGCGAGCGGGTCCCAGGCAGGTCGATCGCCCATGTGATGTTCGTGATCCCTGGCGGTACGTGAGCCCAGGATTAGTTGGGTCGCACCAGGATGGGCTTGCTGCTGCTTGGGCGCCCCTGGTATTTTGTCAGTGGAGCCAGACATCTACTACCTCTGACTGCGTGAGCAATACATGCTCAGTCGGCTTGTCCACAGGAAAAAAATAATGATAATGCTGGCCCTCAGTCAGCTCACAGAGGTGCTAACAAAGAGCGCTCTATTCATGGTCAATCCTTACCACCTCCATCTATTTACAAAGAACCGAGATACAGCCCCACAGAGGCTCGCTTTTATTCTTGCCCAAGTGTACCCATGGTTTCAGCGACCCGTTTGGTGAATACAACACAACGCTAACCGGTAGACGCAAAGCCAAGTCAAATGGTCAATGGCTTGGCATGCGTGGTCGCAAGGGTAAGTATGATTGTGTCGATCTGACGGCATGGCAGGCACAAAGAGCATGAACGTTTGGTAAAAAAAGATCGGTGGTTGGGGGGAAGTGTAGGAGAAAGAGGAAGAGAAGAGAAAACTGGGTTTCAGTAACAGCCCATTCGAAAGTTGAAAGCGGGCATTAATAGGGTCGATGGAATACGCAGGTAAGCATCATATGCTACGAATCAACTTGTATTGGTTTGCACTTGATGTCGAAGTGCTGCAAGCTGGGTCACGTCCACAGAGTAGTACAACGGCGTGGAACCAGGACAGTACAGTGATTGCTTATGGATTAGGGTGTAATGGTCAAGGACGGGTAGATTGGGACAATGGTTTAAATCATTGGCCAAACTCATCAAATCGCAGGGATAATGCGTCAGGGGACTGATAGAGTATGGTGATTGGAATGGCCGTGGGCGGTCGAGCTCTTGAAACTTCATCGTTAGCCAAAAGTACCTAGAATGGGAGCGAGTTAAATGCCAAATCAGCTTTTGAATTAGTGTTAGTGGTCTCCTAGCATGTATGTGCAGAAATCAGCGCGCAATACCGCACGGTTTCTAGTTTGGGATTGGGGCGATAAACATGTAATGGTATCAGCAATGTAACGTACCGAAATTCCGCCTCGCACTCATGAAAGGGCTGGCCGCGCCAATAGATCACATCTTGGACATAGTAGTGCGAGTCTACATCACTGTAAATCGCGTCTAGTATACAATAATCAGCCAGTTTGTTGCCGCTACCTAGCCCATCAGGTTATGCAAGTCAGTTTCCAGGGTGGATGGGGGGGGGTATTGGTTATTTTCTATTGTGACAAGCAGGGTGCGCCATGGCGCTGCAAGCTATTTGATAAAACAACCGGCACGAGTGGTATTGAGATTAGTTACGCTAAAGCCTAATAGCCTATTGGACAGCTTACGTGTGAATACTGGAGCCAGCAGGCAACGTGCTTTGAAAATTGTGGAGCAAGACACCTGCGAAGCGGTGCATCCGTGCCAGTACAGAAAACAGCCAGCGGTTAGCTCTAAGATTGTGGCGTTTTCCATACGCTTAGCGGTGGAACTAAAAGCAAAACACAGTGACTGCCTCTATAACTAGAATAGCCGTTTAAATAGGCGCTAGAAGTTTACCATCGGAAAGGTATGAGAGAGTATTGCCTAAGTGATCGTTCAGTAACAAAAGCAAGAAAAACAACAAGCCCACATATATTTCACCAAACACAAAGCAAATGCAACCTAGCAACCAGACATCATAAGTCAACCCAGTGGAACAAGTAATTGCAAAAAAAGCCATAGACTTTGGTGCAAGCAGTGGATAGGATTACTGACCTTGAACGGTAATAAGCAAGCATTGCTGACCAGGAGGGCACGGCGTAATCATCCAGTGCTCAAGCAAGTCTGTGGGCAGATCATGAAGCGCTGTGGCGCGCATCAATTGGTTTCTAGCGCAGCAGCATGGCCAAGCAACATAGGCATCACTGGGGTGCTGCTTTAGCAATGGTTAGCATTGCCGAGTAAGCCTGATGTATATTATACTATGATATAGCTGCAGCACCGCCACCAACCCCGCACACTTGTGACAAAACAACGAACGATAGCATGCAAGAGTCGCTCTTCACCTACTTGTACCTGGAAGATTTTGACTTGTCTATGCGCTTAGTGTCGTGATATTTGCCACCGGTTCGAACTCGTTTTGTCTCATTGGACATACCAACCGTTGCAGGACCTTCATCCTCACTCGAGGCATTGTCGTATTTGCGCTTGGAACTGCTGGATGTGATGGGCAGCTCGGTGTCGGATGCCGTGTCAACGCCCGTAACGTTGCGTATTAAATCACGAAACGTGCTCCGGCGCTATACCATGGCCCAATACCCACAAGCACAGCCTTGGGCATTGAATTGGTATCAAATTAGATTATGCACCAAAGTACTGACTTTCAGGGCTGGTCAGGCGTGCCATTGGTATATACCCTAATCGCTGGGTACAGTATCAAAAAAAAAACCCACCGCCCTTGAGTCGATTTGGGGGGTCGTCATCTTGATTGGAATGCAAGTTTAACCGACCTGTTTTTGTGCTGCCAAGTACCGTTGGCGCCGAGCCTGAAGCGAAGCGGACGGTAAAAGTCGGTCAGGGATGGCCTTGTACTGGTCTCGGCGATCGGCCACAACCAGCCCTTGGTTGAATGCCTCGCTTAGCTGCGTGGCCTGGTCAGGGATGGTCTCGGTTGCCTTTGGTGGAGTGGCCATGACGTTGGGACGTGGAGTTAGGAGCAGGTGTGGATTGGATTCGTACCAGCTAAGCAGCGCATTCGCCAAGGTACAATAAACATTCTAAGGCTGCTCTAGGATACAGCAATGCCGTTGCATTGCACGAAAACCAAGGTCAAATAGCGGGTACAGGCAGGCTTCACTCCACACGTCAAGTGGGCGATTTGTCTGCTGACAAAAAATAGGACTGAGGAGCAGTCAGCAGGCGCTCAAACCAACAGCGTGTACAGTCTGGAAAAGAAACGAGTCGCGAGGCACAGAAAGATGGCTCAAAAATTTGGGTTTATTTTATATGCAGCACCCGACTAGTCTATCCCCACACATACACTCTCTCACTTTCATAGATTTCATCAGTCATCAATGGCGGTTACACCTTTTCGCCTTCCACCACAGGAATATCAGGTTTCTCTAGTTGAGCGGAACTGTCCGACGAGGACGCTGGTGATGCTGCAGCGGCTTGAACAGTCGACTGCAGGATCTGGTTAAGTCGGGGTACCATATCCAATGGGTCATTCAGAGCACCTGCCGATAACAGGGCGTTGTCAAGCACCTGTTCCGCTACGGCCTTGGCCAATTGTGAATTGGCGTCCTTGAGATGGTAGAGACCAACGATGACCGGGTGCGTTGGGTTAATTTCCAGGCTGACAACCTCGGGCATCATTGGGAATCCACTGCCGCTGCCACCGGAGCGTTCCTGCATAGCCTTTAGCAGTTGGCGAGTGGCACGGTCCTGGTGGCCAAGCACAACGGCGGGATGCGAAACCAACCGTTCGCTAACTTTGATGTCCTTGACACGGTTGCCTAGGGTCGCCAGCAGCCACGTGTGCAAATTCTGTAAATCGTCCTTGGTCAATGCTGGCAGTTGGGACGTTGTTGCACCGCCTTCCGCGGCACCCTTGCTGGTGGTATCGGCCGCTGACGCCGCTGATTGGTCTTTGCCCGCAGCAGCATCCCTGGCCAAGGGAATGGATTTGAGCTTCTTTTCAGCCTCGGCAGAGTCGATGGACACTAGGGCGTGGTTACGAATCTTGTTCAGCTGGCTAAACACAATGGGATCAAAGTTGTCAAACAGCAACATCACCTCGACATTGCGGCGCTTGAATGCTTCCAGGTACGCGTTGTCTTCGGCAGTCTTGCGGTTTGATGCTTGCATATAAAAGATGGCATCTTGTCCTTTGACCATGCGGTCAATGTACTCGCCAAAGGACGTCATTTGGCCATCTTCCAGCGCCGTGGTGCTAAAGCGCAGCAGGTTGGCAATCTTTTCGCTGTTGTTTTGGTCCTGCAGGGCGCCTTCCTTGAGATAGTAGGAGAACTGCTTCAAAAAGGTCGCAAACTTTTCAGGATCAGCCTTGCTCTCGCTTTCCAGCCATTTGATGATCCGGCGAGTTAGCGTTTCGCGAAGGCGTCGGATCAGCAGCCCATCTTGCAATAGCTCGCGCGACAAATTCAGAGGAATGTCTTCCGAGTCGACCACGCCCTTGATGAAACGGAGCCAGTGAGGCAAAATCTTGTCTGAGTGGGCCTGGATCAGCACGGTGCGAGAGTACAGATTGACACCAGCTTTGGACTGACCAAAGCCCACGGCTTCCTCGTTGGTCTCGGGGATGTACAGCACGCTGTGGATTGACAGGGGCGCGTCGGTTTTGTACACCAGGTGGTACCGGTAGTTTTGGTACTCGGACGTCAAGAACTGGTAAAACTTTTTGAACTCCTCCTCGGTAATGGAGTTCTTGTCGCGTTTCCACAAAGCGGTCACGGTGTTAATGGGCTCATTATTGAGTTTGACTTGAAATCCAACAAAGTTGCTGTACTTTTGCACAATCTCCTTGATGCGGTCGGGCTTGACAAACTCCTTGCTATTGTCCCGCAAACTGATGACGATCTTGGTCCCGACCGCCACACCCTCGGCTTCGGAGATGGTATAGGAGCCCAGCCCATCCGAGACCCAGCAGTAACCCTTGGCGCCGGGCTTGGCCGAGCGGGTGTACACCGTCAGCTTGTCACCCACCATAAACGCCGAGTAAAAGCCCACGCCAAACTGCCCGATGATGCGTTCCCGAGCCGATGCAGCATTGCTCCCGCCTTTGCCGCTCTTTTCCAACTGCTTCATGAAATCCTTGGAGCCCGAGTGAGCAATGGTACCCAAATTACCCACCAGCTCTTCCTCGCTCATCCCGATGCCCGAGTCCTGGATGGTGAGGGTGTTGTTGTCTGCATCGGTGTAGATGCTGATCTCCAATGGGTGGTCAGCAGCGAGGCTCGAGTCTGTCAACTGAAGGTGGCGCAGTTTTTCCAGGGCATCAGACGCATTGGATACCAGTTCGCGCACAAACACTTCACGCTCCGAGTACAGCGAATGAGCCACGATATCCAAGAGCTGCCGAGTTTCTGCCTTGAACTCATGACTCTGTGCAGTTCCGACCACCTTTTCCGATGGGGCAGGGCGTGCTTCCGAGGGTGTGCTCTCCTTGGTCGAGCTGGCCGTGGTGTTAGTCAGACGAAGCGTTGTGGTGGAAAGTGTGCGAAGGGACGCGGATTTAGTCAGTGACCAACGGGTAGCAGTCGTAAGCTGCAAGGTGCTTTGAAGACGCCCACCTGCTCGCCCTGCCCATACGCTTTGGCTGGCACGGGTAGCTGATAGCACTGCGCGGCCAAGCATTGTCGTGCTAAGGAAAAAAAAGACAAACAATAGTTAAATGACGAGGCTCGACTAGGATTCAATCCCTAAAAACCACAAGAAACAATAGGGTCTGTACTGGGTGGAGGTAGCAAGCAAATGAAGCCACCGAAATCACTGCCAGTAGAGGACAGGTGTGTGCAGGCGTTCAAATGTGTTTTATCAGAAAAAAAAAGGTGTTGCAACCAATGCAAATGCGCTGTACGGGCTAGAAACAGAGGTTTACCTGGTCGTGCGAAGCACGTAGTTCTTTCTAGAACGACACAAATAACCCTCCTATCAACAGTGAGCTGATACGCTAGCTGGGCAGTGGTGGATCAAAGCAGCACACACGTCAAAAAATCTCCCATAGTCACCAAGCCATTTCTCCCGTAAAAATAATTTGAGCAGGCAAGAAAGTAAAAATTTTTTTTCGAAAATGTAAAAGCTGGCCAAGCAGGCACGATGCCAGTAGCAGCAGCAAGAAAAAAAATATCAAAAAAACCCTATGGCCTGCAGGACCTTGGGTACCGGAGGCTCTGCTGCATGCGTCATGGTCTCTTGTAGTGTTATCCCGCTTTAAAGCGACCAATCGAGCGTTTGGCGGACTTGCATGCGCACCAGATTAGCTGGCCTTGTTTTTTTGCTACAAACCGCAGCCTGTGCTAGCGCGTGTGCCTTAAACCAGTCCAGCGCACCCGATTCGACCACTCGGGGAGATATCGCTTAGCTCTACTCCCCCCGACGGCTCCCCACACACTAGCATTGCCTCCTCATTAGGTCGGCTTTTCTTCCCACGTTAACGGGATTTCGAGTTGTGGTTTATTGCAATTCTCACGCAATACACCGATTGCAGCCATGGCGACTGAATTGGCCAAGCAACTCCAGCAAAACATCAAGTTTGTGGGTGGGCACAACATTGCCCAGTCTAAACAGCGACCGTCGTTGCTGTTTACGCCCCAGGAAGCGGCCCACATCGACCTCGAAACGTTCTATCAGTTGGGCGCGACGGGGTTTACGGAGCTGACCGCTCTGGATCCATCCCTGACTCAGTTCAATGAGTTTTTGTTTGCCGAGCGCGTCAAGACCTTGGACCGCGCTTTGATGACGCAAGCGGAGAATGACGACCTCGACAGAACCATTCGGAAAATTCTTCGAGCGCTGGGTCGGCACTTTTTGATCCGCCCCGCCACGAAACTGCTAGAGTGGATGATTCGCCGATTCCGCATCGAGGAGCTCAACACCGACGCTGTGGTGCGGGCCTTTATCCCGTACTATGGCACCACGCAATTCCTGACGCTCGCGCAGGTGCTTGATTTCCGCAACAACCCTACCAGCCCCTGGCGTTTTCTAAATGTACTGAAAAAGGCCCATACGCCGTTGGATGGCAAAGCCCTGACCGACAGCTTGCTCAAAGAGCGCAGTCTTTTGGCCAAGATCCACCAGGATGTCCTAATGGCGGCTAAGTCGGGTCATATATACCGTGCACAAGTCACTTTTTACTTTAGTGTGATACTCAATCACATCGAGGCCTTGCCCAAGGTGGATGAAAATGCGCTGCACGAAATCATGCCCCTGATGATTGAAAACTGCCGCTCCCATAGCCAGGACTTGGCGTTGGTGGCTCTGTTGGCCTTTCAACGCCTTTCGGCGCGGGTTAAGTTTTCCACGGACCTGTTTCAAACCGTGCTTGCCGCAGTCGTTCAGGCGTCTGTCGAAACCGAGCAGCTTCTGTTCTGTGTGCTCCATTTGGTTCAGAACAATGGTGACCTGCTGGTGTTTTCCCGAACGTTATTGGAGCAATTTGTCGGGTTGCCCCAGGTTGATGCTCTGTTGCTTCAGTTGGCCAGTCAATATGACGTGAAGCCCATTGCTGTTCCGTACATGTTGGGCTTGGCCCAATACTGCCACCACAACTTGACCTGGCTGGAACGCTTGGCTCACTTGCTCAAGGCGTTGGCACTGCCCCCCATTACCGTGGCCTCGGTCTTGGAAGTTTTTCTCCTGACATGCCTGCGCCACCCTGCTGTGCTGAGTCCCAATGTCACGCGGCCCCTGCTGGTAACTGCCAACCAACAGTTCTCTGAGCAGCTAAACCAGGCCATTGCGGCGCTGACGGATCGCAAGACCAAGTCGGAAGTGCCCTGCGCCGAGGATGAAGTTGGCCGTGTTCTGTACGGCCACGTTCGCGAGGCCATTGCCCTGCCGACATTTGGTCAGGGCCACCAAGTACCAGACTCCATGTACCTAGAGCTCAACCACCCCGAGCCTCATGTGCGATTGTTGGCCCTGCAACAGTTTGCTCAAATCATCAGCGCTGGCCAATCGGCGGACCGCCCGTCGCCAGCCATCATTACTGACACACTGTTGGACCGATTGCTGGATCGCAACGACCAAGTGCTGCAGTATGTGTTTACCATCCCTGCACTGGCGCAGGTTACTCACCACACGATCTTGATCGGTCGCCTGACAACGCTACTCGAAAGTGCAACTGGACTGGCCACCGAAACTACAACGGCCCTATTCCAGTTTATCATGGTACATTTGCTGGTCCAGCAACCAGCACTTACTACCCAAGTGACTCGCATGATCTTGCCCTTGCTTTTAAGCCACCCGAGCACAGAGGCCATCCCCCAGGGCCTGATGGCTACTTTGCCACAGTCACCGTTGGCTCAGTCTTCCCTGCTAGCCAACTTGACCAACCTACCTCCTGCGACGGATCATACCGCGTACAACTTGGCCCTGCTAAACGCCCTGGCTGCCAATATGGCCCAGCATGCGACTGCTACCAACAGCACTGAAGGCCTGATGACTTATGTTGACCTGGTCAACTCCGTGGCGCCTCACCAGTCGCTGTTGCCACACTTGGTGATGGCCCACTATCTGGCCACTTACCCCGAGCACCCAGCCAACGCTGATGTGTTTCCTGCCGTGATGCGCACGTGGATATACGGCATTCGTCACTCGGAACCCACCAAGGGCGATATTCCTACAGCGGTCTTGGCCGAATCCACGGTGGCGTCGCCGGGTGTAGTGCAGAACGTCATTTTGGCCCCGCTGGACAACTCTAGCCGATCAACGTGGGCGCTCATGGCTTGCTTGCGCACAACGCTTCTGGCGCTGCCTCGACCGTCGACCTACCAGGCTTACAACTGGTTTGTCCTGCACGCTGCTCTGGATACCGTGGTGCCTGAGGGGGCGACGGCGTACCCGTACATGCTGCTGGACTGCTGTGCCCTGGCGTTTCAATCGATCACATCCACGGCCTTCCAAACCGCTATGATCCAGGTGTTGTTTGAAGCGCACCTGCACGCCGAGTGGCTGTCGTTTTTAGCAGCGCTCTGGTGCCAGCCCGGGTATGCTGTTTCGCTGCGTCGCACTGCCCTGCAAATTGGCTGGGCCACGCTGGACGCCCTTGTGGCTGGTTACGTGGCCCAATCGCAGTTTGCAGATTTTCAACTGGTTCTGCCATCGTTGCTGTTGGTCCTTGGCGATGCCTCGGCAGACCTTCGACAGCTAGCTCTACGTATGTTGGCCACCTTGCACCAACTGGATCCGTTGAAACCTGTGGGCAAGAAGGGCAAGCTGGCCCACGCTGACCCAGCATTGATTTACCAGGTCAATCTGTTCTACGGCCCAGTCACGCAAAACGTGGAATACCTTCGACCGGCGCTGGCACATACGCTGGTGGCAGTGCTGACGGAATACAACTCGGAAATTGCCACCGATGCCCGGTATATTCAGCTATTTCTGCGCACCACCTTGTCCAAAATGGACCAGCCCTCGGTGATTGTCGATGCCAAACACCGCGAGGCCTGCTTGGCGTCGCTATTATCTTATCTGCCCGTGTTTGTGGCCCCTGGGCTGCAGCGCCAGTACTTGACCCTCTTTACGTCCGTGGCGTCCACTGCCAAGGTCAAGGCCTGCTTGTCACTGATGACCACGGGCCTTCAAGCGCTAAGCTCTCAACCATCAAACGAAGCGTTGCTCGCACTGGTGGTGGAGTACGTCAAGACCTATGATGAGCACTCGGTGGGCATGCTGCGCAAGAGTTCTGGACTGTACTGGGATGCCTTTGTGGCCCTGTTTAGCAACCAAGTGGTGCAAGAGCCTGGCGATGCATCCCAAGCGCTGGCAGCAGCCCGTGCCCGCCGGGTGCTTCAGCTAACAGCTCTTCAGCAAGTGACCGACGCGTTCTTTGACCAAATGCATCAGTTACACCAGCAGTGGCTATTCCAGCAGCTCTTGCAGCTGACCCTGGACGCCGACATCGAAGTACAGCAGGCGATCAAGGACGTGTTCGGCAGGATTGCCATCTCGTCCGAGCTTGTCAAGCAGCAGCTGGCGGCCATTGCTAAGCGCTTGGCCCATTCCGAACCCGTCCACGTCGATTCGGCCCATAACGCGAAGCAGACTAGCCGCGACGCCGGCACCCAGTCCTCGCCCGATGCGTCGGCAGCTGTTCAGAATAAGAAGGGGCGCCCCAACCGATTGGAATCTATGGACACATCGTATGGTGTGGCCCTGCAGACGCTGGTCTCCCTGTTGGAGCTGCTGACGCTCAAGGCTAATCTGACGCGCACCTTTACGCTGGTGCCAGTGCTGTTTACCAACCTGTACCATCTGATGACACTCAAAGTGGCCAACCCACCCGTGGCCATCGAATACGTCAAACAGTTGACGCTGTCAGTCTTGACGGAAACCTTCAAGGGCATGGAGTCGCAACAAATGGCGGCCGACCCCATGGTAGCAGAGCAGGTGGCTGTGGACACGCTGCACAAAAACAGCGTTCGCGTGGATCTGCTGGTGCAATGCATTCGCACGACCACAAACCCTCAGACGCAGCGCCTGACGCTACAGCTGCTGGCAGCTATTAGCAGCTTGTACCCTGAACGAGTTTTACACAACGTCATGCCAGTATTTACGTTCATGGGGGTGAGCGTGTTGCGCCAAGACGACGCCTATACGTTCCGTGTGATTGCCCAGACCCTGGAAAAGATTTTGTCGCCTTTGACCGAGTCCCATCGCCGCGAACTGAGCAACTTATCGACCGAAGCGTTGGACCAACTGACGTTGGCTCAGCGGATTCCTCCATCGATTAAGCCCGTGCTGTACATTTTTGCCGATGCGCTGTTCCATATTCCCAAGCACCGTAGGTTGCCATTCTACACTGCGCTGATTCGAACGTTGGGCGAGGACCCGTTTTTAGTTACCTTGTGGTCGATTATCCTGGAGCGGTACGGCAACCGCTGGATCAAGGATATGCAATCCGTGACCGAGGTGGATTCACTCCCCGAGTTTTGCTTAGAGTTGGGCCATCATTTCTCAGCTGAGACCCAACTGGGCGCGTTGGTGGCGCTGTTGGGGAGCGTGCACCACGTCCCGTCGGTCAAGGTCGAACAGTCGGCAGATGCCCTGGCCACGCTGCAGACCACCTGCGCGTTGGACCTGCAGCGGGCGTCCAACCGAACGCTGCGTCACTTTAAGTTGGCTGCAGTACAACTGGTGTCGGCCATGCTGGATAGTCAAGGTTTGCTGGACCAGATGTTGCTGTTGCAAGACAATGCTCTCGAGGTGGAGCAGCTGTTAGAGCCCCAGTTTATGCAGTTGGTCAAGGCAATCCTTGTGGTCATTAGCGACGTGGAAGCAATAGCTGCTCAACTACCCGCGCGATCCAAGGAAGAACGTGGTTGGCGCCAGGTTACCGACGCAGCGTACCAGTGCTTCCAGAACGTCCAGCGTTTGATGCATATGGGGACGTTCACTAAGATTGTGCAGTCGTTGCTGCAGCACCCTGTGCCCGAAATTCGCCAGCAAGGGCTGACGATGCTCAACACCAAGCTGGAAACGATAATCGAGCAAAAGTTCCAATTGCCGGCCGACGACGAAGCGTGCTTGGTGGCGTTGGTGCCGGTACTTTGCGAACAGCTGGGCACCACCGCCCGTGCTTCCTCCGAAACGTTGTTGAATCGCCAGCTGAGCGTTGTGTGCCTGACACATCTCGCATCGCTGTTGGGCACCGCGCACCCCAAGGCGTTGGTGGCCGCCGTGCCTGCGATCATGGGCCCTGGAGGCGTATCGCATGCTAATTTCGAGATTGTCACCGCCAGTTTGCTCTGCTTGGTGGCGTTGTGCCGAACTTTGGGACCACGCGTGATGCCCCACCTCAAGGCCGTTATCGCCAAGGCATTGACCGTGATTGGGCTGGCCGATTGCTCGCCCACTGACCTTTCCACCGACCGATGCACATGTGCCATTTCAGGCCTGCGCTTGATCGAAGAGCTGGTCGTGAGCCTGCCGCAGTTTACGGTGGCATTTGCCAAGGATATCCTGGCCGCGGTGTTCCATGCCAATTTGTGGCCCGAGTCCGTGTGCAGTGCCATGGCACCTTCGTATCAGACCCAACTGGCGGCAGCCAGTACGGGCAAGGCTGGTGTGTCTGCCACTACCCTGACTGAATCTTTGGCCAGTCGTTTGGATCAGCTGCAGCGTCGGGTGACTGCGCTCTTTGAACTGATCCAAGAGCACCTGAAGCTGTCTACGGTTTTGCTGGACATGTTTGCCCTTCGTGACACTGTGTTGCGCCGCCCCCGCCATGTGGTGATTGGTTACTTTGAGCAGCTCACCGCACTGGCCAAGGCAGCACGTACTGCGGACCACCGGGCCATCTACGCGCAGGCCATCCCATTCTTTATCGACGCTCTCGAAACTCGCCACCAATATGCTCCCGATTTGTTGGCTACAAAGGTGGCCCTGAACCAGGCCCGCTTTTGCACCGTCAGCCGCGTGGCGCCGCTGGAATTCATCGATGCCATCGAAGAACATACGATCACCGCGCTGACTCAGCTGACGATGAAGCTGAACGAGGCCATGTTCAAACCGCTGTTTGCAAAGCTGCTCACCTGGGCGACGCAAGATCTTTCGGGTACCAACAAGGACGCACGGGCATCGCTCCAGGCCATGAACCGACTGATACCATTTTTCCGCCTGCAACAGCGCTGGTTGGAACGCCTCAAGATGATTGCTGCACCGTACTATGCATCGGTGCTCACCCACGTGTGGACAGTGCTCGACCAGTTCCCGCTTCTGAGCTACGATGGTGCGTGCCTTCTGGGCTCCACAGCGCCAAGTGCTCCCAACAAGCCCCCGAGCGAATCGGTGGTATTGCTGCGGGCCCAACGCGATGCAACCACGGCCCTGTGGCAGTTTACCTTGGGCTCACTGGCCAAAGCCCTGACCTACGACACCCAAAACGTGTTCCAACCCAAGATCTTTACCCAGCTGGTCGAGGTACTCACCCACCAGGTTACGCGCGCGGCCCGCCTGCAACCAGCGCAGATTCCTTACCGACAGGGCAAGGGCCATGGTCACGACCTATCAACCCTGGCTGTGGTGACCGATGTGCGCGAAGTCGAGCACTATTTGACCTTGGTTCAGTCAGTACTGGTGCCGTGCTTCACCCAGGTGGCTGCCAGGTACCACGACGATGCCCACTGGAAGACGCTCAACCGCGAATCGCTGCTCCTTAGCCGCAGCGAGCATCCCTGTGTGCGTCTAGCGTCGCTGTATATTCTGCAGGCCTATTATCACACCTTTAAGGAAGAATTCCTCATCTTGCTGCCCGAGACCATTCCATTCCTGGCCGAACTTATGGAGGATGAGAGTCATGTGGTTGAAACCGAAACCCAAAAGACCAACGCCCTCATTGAACAGTACTTGGGTGAACCGTTGCAAAAGTACTTTGACTAGGTTAGTCAGGCTATGGGACGGTGGCTGTGCATTGCTGTTGTTTTTTGCTTTACGTCTTTGTCTTTGCCCAGCGTTCTTGTTTAACGCTGGCTTTATTTAATTCTTCCCACATCCTTTACATGGCAAGGTTAGCAATGTCTTGCCTCCAGTTTATCTGCATCGCCCATTGATCGTAGTAATATTCTGGCCACCTGCCTAATAAAAGTCAATTCAAAAATAGTACCCAGGCACCAATGGTAACAGCTAGTTCGGTTCGGGTGAGGCGTCGGGCTCATCGTTCAGCTTTAAGAAGACCTCCTCCAACGTCGTCATTGACAAACCAATCGCGACAATACCGAGCGATTGCTGGGGGATGCTGGCCTCCAGTTGGGCAAAGAGAGCTGGGAACGCGGACGTTTCCGTACCTGAGGAAAACGCAAACGTCAGGTCGTGCTCGGATTCGGTGACTTTTTGGGCGGCAGGAACGTGGCGATAGATGGTCGCTTCTAGCTGATGCCACTGCTGCTGGCGTTGATCCCTAACGTCACTGGTTGTTGCTCGGGATGCGTGGGCCGGCTGCGCCTTGGTCAGATGAAGGCGGTACCCTGTGCCAAATCGATTTTTTAAGAACAGCGAGGACCCTGCGGCCTGAATTTGGCCCTTGGCCATGATGGCAATGCGGTCCCCAAGCACGTCAGCTTCTTCCATACTATGGGAGGTCAGGACCATGGCACGATTGGCCAGCTTGGCTTGCTGTATAAACTCCCAGGTGTATTTGCGCGAGTACACATCCATGCCTGTGGTTGGTTCGTCCAGCAAAATCAATCGGGCGTCACCCAGAAGCGCCAGGGCCACGCTCAAACGCCGCTTCATGCCTCCAGAGTAGGTGGTAACTATGGTGTCTCCTTTGGTTTGGAGTCGTACCTTGTCCAAAAGCTGGGTGAGGTAGGCATGCTGTGACGCCCGAAAATCGGTTGATGTCTGCTTGCAGGGCTCGATTACTTGGATGCCCCGAATATCCATAAACAGGCGCAGGTGGTCGTAGCCAGTCAAAAAGTCCAAAAAGACGTCGTGTTGAGGGCATAGCGCAATTTGGGACTGGATCTGCTTCACTATGTGGTAGGCATGGATCGAGTTATCGGCCTCGGCGGGTAGGTCGAGCCCATGAATGCGCACCTGGCCGCGCGTGGGCCCAAGAGCAGTGGACAGTATGTTCACCGTAGTTGTTTTGCCGGCGCCGTTATGCCCCAGCAACGCCAAAATCTGGTTTTGATGGAGGCTCAGCGATAGGTTGTTTACGGCCAGCAGGGGTGCAGGTTTGGGAGCGCGATGAACTTGTTTGGCACGGATTATACGGCTTAGCAACAGTGGCAGTGCCGGTTGACTAGCTTTTCGTGTATTAAAGACTTTGACCAGATGCGATATCTGCACGGCATCCCGCCCAGATTCGGGAACGCCCGTAAAGTCTTCTTTCTCCACCATGGCCGTACTCGAGGCGTCGGACGGGCGCGTGGCTACTTGTATTAAAGGGATGCTTCCATCCGGGTCATCCAAGGTCCAACAGGTGGTATCGTTGGGCGATGGGATGGGCGCTTTGGTGTTGATTGGCCCTTGGTTAATAGGCGGCGGCACCCAGTAACTCTTGTGAAATGGAAAATGCCAGGGCAGCGGACGCGCAGCGGGCCCCGGTACCACGCAGTGCAGGTACCAACCAAGGGTGGTGTACAGCACGGTGTCAATGATTAGCATGGTCAAACACCGAGGCAGTGGTCCTGACTGCCCAAAATTGCTGAGCGTGACCGGGGTGCCCGTGGTCTCCATACGTATCATAAAATCGAGTGCCGTGGTAAAGGCAGCAGGGGATATCAAGTAGTAAAACCACTCGCCCACCACGCTGTTCCCGTTGACAAACAGGGTACCGATCACCGCCAAAAAGATGAGAATAATCAGCCCCAACTGGGTCAAATTGGACGCCCGGCGACTGTCATTGATAAAAGCAGCCACGGCCACGCCGATACCGATGTTGGTGAGTAAGTACAGGTAAAAAAACCAAAAGACGAGAAACCAGTGGGTGGACTGGAAGAACTTGCCCGCGCACATGATGAGTGTCCCAATGACTGCGGTAACAAAGTAAAGGCCCATGCGAAACACGAATACCGACGCTGTATAAGCGGACTCTGGCATTCCAAGCATAAGCAGAAGGGGCTTGACCTGGCGCTCTTTCTCAATGACTATTGCTACAACCGCTGAGACCAAAGTCATGGAAAGCCCCAGCGCAGTGAGGTACGGTCCAATATACACGATATACGTGGTCTCATAGTTCTTGCCCCGAAACTTGGCCAGGCCCACAGCGTGACTGTCATCGTCAATACGTGGCCCCATTTTACCGGCATAGGTATTGGGATCGGTAGGTCGGGCAATAGGCGATGGCAGCAGGGGCAGTCCTCGGGCCTTGCGAAGCGCGTTGCTGAGAGCGCGCTCGACATAGATCTGAGCGGTAAGGCAGCGGGTCTCGATAAACCCTGCATCACCAAGTGCCGTGTGGTTGCAGTGCAGCGTATAGCTCAAGGGCTCGTTTGCCCGCTTTGTCAATAGCCGGGCGTTGGCTGCAGGCGTGGTTTCGCTGGTATCGAGCACAGGGAGCGTCACCCCAGCCACAGTCTCGAAAGGATGCGCATTGTAGTGATCAAACATGCTCTGGCGAGAAGAAAACGCTCGCGTGTGCACCGGAAAGGGCTCAGACTGATCCGTAAGATCCCGAAAGGCGTCCAAAAACGACCCTACAGGGGTGGAATTAGTGTACGCCAGATGCAGACATGACGGGCATGCGCTGGTTAACGCTGGTAGCGACTCGGTGGCTTGGGCTACCGTATCTTTTTTGGCGCTTTGGTTCAGCCCCACCAGCAGAGCAAGAAAATATATGCTGGTGAGGAGTTCAAATATGAGAATCGCCTGGTTACGCCAGCAGGACAGTGCAGACTTGCGGAGGAGTGCCTTGACCGACCGCACCCAGCTGGGGCGTACTTGAACGGTGTATTTAGTGGTGCAGTCATCAAGGGTCGCCATGGTATTGGTACGCTTGGTGGTCAACTGGACCCGCAAAGCCAAGTGGCATCGGTGAAGGATGGATAGGCAACGTAGGAGCGAAGAAAAATGCCAGAGCGCGGCCACAGTTCAAGGCTAGTTACGACTAAGTATGGGGCTTGCCCCGGCTGCACTTTATATTGTACGACGCGGTTAGCAGCACTTGACGCGCGCCAAGCCTTGGGCAAGATCAATAAGTCCGCAGCACCATAACCATCGCTTTGTTGGGCAAGAAAAAAACCACAGGAGGCCAAAGGAGAAAGGAGGGT
>JANBQA010000241.1:0-20075 GCA_027576955.1 Dimargaris xerosporica
CACACCCATCAGCTCTGGGTATTACCCAAGCAAGGCTGGATCATACACTTTTCATTGCCATTCAACCTTACCACTTGACCTACCCTGACGCAAAGCAATGCCAGTGTAGGTGTGTAGCCTCATAATGGAGGAAAAAAGAACTTAATTCCATTGAAAAGTATGCCCGAATGCTACCATGTTTGACCTAAATGTATTCACACCATCGTGTCCTCGAGCATCAACTTCGGTTGGTCACTGGCTGGTATGACTTGGCATGTTATGTTATTGCGGGCAATCGCTGTGCATTTTTTTTTGCCAAAGCTAGCCCAGGATGGAAAGGTTCAATAACTTTGCGTCAAAGAAATCCATCATTCGGCATTATGCGGTTAGGAATAAGATGCCTGGGTGTTCCTCTTTTGATCACTTGGCAGCCCCCTTCGTCATGCATTCAAGGCCATGGTATAAACCTCTTTGGTCACACAGCTGGGGAAAGCGCCTATAGGCCACTCGGACCCTCTTCTTTAACCTAAACTTGAGATGCTGAATTCGCTGGGTTTGCTCTCAGAACCCATACTTAACCAAGGAGATGAGCCAAAGCAACAATGGCCATGATGCGTGCCAATTTTGAACCAGGTGAATCTATCCCACTTTTGTCTAACAGGTTTATTGGCTTCCTGTTGCTTGTGATCTGACAGGAACAAAGTCAACCAGCAAACGATAATTCAACGACTGTAGTGGTGCCATTCAAGCGGCTTTTGGCGAGGTCGTCATTGTAGTAATGTGAGGGGGGGGGAAGAGTGACATGGCAGTTGCCCAACGCTTATTCCTGTTCAAGCATTTAAAAATATCAACCCAATAATGGCTGGGTGAGGAGTGTGGTAGCGGATACACTGTTGGTTCAAATTTCTGGTGTCATCCTATGGGTGCTTTCTTATTGTTTGCTTTTGGACATCCAAGACGCTTGGCCCATGGTGAATCGGGTTAAATGGGCAGATTTGGCAAGTGGCATTGGGGTGACCTCGTGTGTGGCATTGTGAGCAAACCTGAAGTATGTTGGGGCAGGGGGATCCATTGGCAAATATCGGGTGAAGGCCGCCACAACTGTGGTAATAGCAACGCGGGAAGTACCCTTTGGCGATAGGCGACAGCATGATGACATTCGAGTTTTTTCGATGGAGCCGAATGGTGGGTCCCTGGTAGCCGGTGATGCCACATAATGGAAGGCCACAGGATAGGCATGGCTGAGCGGAGGGCATTGGTGTAGTACGATTGTACGCCTTGACGTAGGCTAAGTATGGACAAACGAATATAGATTGAATACTGATTGCGCTACTGCAGACCTTGACTGGCGTTCAGGTTTATAGGGGTTTGCTCAAAAGTGATTGATGATCTAGGCTAGACTCACAGGTATTCTTAAGTTTCAGCTGACGTAACCTGCTCTATTTATAAAAGCATCAACATGCCAGCCGAAAGCTGTCAAAACGCAATCAGGTCAAGTGCAGCAGATTATGATACTGTGGGCCAAGACTAGGGATTTGAAAGTCGCGGCATGACCAACCTAGCAGCATTAATAGCCACCAGAATGGAACTGGTTGGTGCTGTAGGATGAAAACTACATCATGGCTCCGAAATTCAGTCAGCCTGCACAGTCTTGACGATAACCGCAATGCGTGCATATATCGAGCCACCTATCTGCACCGTGTACCGGCTCCCGTGGTACCCAAACGGCTTTTACAATCCAGCCAACCAGTATCACTACAGTACCATATGCAACCATATTGCTAGATCTGTAGCATATGACAAAACAATAAAGCGGTACACAAGTGGTTGAGCCAGTGTGGCGTACTGGTGTATCTGGTGGCCGAGCCCAGTTGCTTTGATTACCAAGTCGCCAGGCGGGGACTGGATCAACTCGCTTCTAGGGTTTTGGCCGGATGGGTGGTTTTACTAATTTGAAGTCATGCTATTGCTTCAAGTACTGATATTCCATGCGGAACAATTGTCTTAACTATTCAGCTTATTTTAACCATTGTAACAGGTGTTATAAAGTATTGGGCTGGGCTGATTCCCGGGCCAAGAACGCTGGTATGCTGTTAGCACTGGCGCTTGCAGCTACTGCCGATCGCCATATTTTTGGTTAGTGGTCTATGACCAACCCATAGGGCCATGGTCAATGCAGGGCTTGCCCTTCAGTCCTACCAAGAGCCGTGAATGGAGTACGAACTTGTTCATTGTTGGTGATTTTCCGTGGTCTGAGCGGTTGTTCTGGTGCATCCAATGGTAAAATTTGACGAACTCCAGAGATTGACGCTTTTTGTATGCATCAGTTTGGAATCCTGTAGCGCTAATTAGTTGGAGACTTGCGGAGATGGTTGCTGCATCCCCAGCCAGGGCTTGCAGTGTTCTGCATCGTGCAGTGCTTGGCATGGCCCATGCCTACCAGAGGGCCAACTGGCTAAAGCGATAAGGCCATGCTGTGGATGCGCCGGTGTTCTGCTGCCGATGCCCACCTGACCAGGGTGCATCTTCAGCAGCCGACTGGGTTTTTTTTGGGGGGGGGGCAAGAGAATAATAAGAAGGGAGGAGGGCCATTTGAGGACCAGCTCTAGTTCCTCCGTTGGAACTACTTCCTCCCCAAAGTGGTAAAAGGTGTGCTGCCCGAGAGGCAGGTGCAGTGATTGAGGTCGCTAATTGATCCTAGCTAGGGCGACATTGCATGTTGTAGCTACGCGTCATTGGTCCGCTGCTTTCCCGGCCAGTCCTTTTGCTATCCATGAAGACAGTTAGGGCAGTGGCGCATCCATGTGGGATTGGTCCACGTTGGGTTGAAGTCAAGAACCAGTTTAACCACCTGAGATTCTATTGCCCAAAGTCACCAAGACCAATGACTACGGCTCGTGTCGTACATGGATCGGCTGGCCACCCACGCGTCTGGTTTGGTCATGCCTATAATGCGCGTCACCGCAGGCTAAAATGACGGCGTACATTATTTTCTGGCTAAAGGAGGCCTTAAGGACAATAGCTTTGGCACTCATGGGGGGGGCTATTATTCGTACACTCTAGTGGGCTTGGTTCAGCATTTGCATCACCTGAAAACGCTTGCCAGTGCCCAAGGCTACTGTGCCCATTGCATTGAACTATACAGCCTGACGCCAGCGTCACGCCCATGCCTGCCATTACAGGCTATAGTATCCTTTGACTGACTAAAGAAAGGCATCAAACTTACCACCACAATTAGCTATTCTAGAACATTCAGCGCGAGCAAGCGTACTGCCTGACCGTGTCCCCTCAAGTCAGCAGCAACGATGTTATAGGTCAAGGGCGGGACATGGGAAGGGGGAGATGGCAACCGGCGTTTTATTCCCTGCTAGCTTGCGTATATGATTACAGTGAACGCGCAACTGGCCTATGGCCTATTCACCATATGCTACTCATCCTAGGTTGTGAGTTCTAGTTTACCAGCAAGCCTCACGCTTTTGATTAATGGGAGGGCAAAAAGTGAAAGAACGAAAGAAAAAAAGAGAGGCTCTTCTGTCGATTGGCCCGACCGGACTGGACCCCATAGCTGCTAGCTTGATGTCAGTCTCAAAAGCACACCAGCTGTCAATGCCGCATTCTCATGGCTTTGGGCAGTTCACTCGATGGGCATGAAACAAAAGGATTGTGTTATTTATGAGCGGCGAATAAAAATATACACCAGGACATGAGCGCCCATTCAACTGGTCAAAATCTAGCTCATATCATAGCTTTCCAGCGATTTTACAGACGATCACGACGGCCAATGTGACCCGCCGCGGCTGCAAAAGGCAGGCGAGGGGGGCGTAACAAGGGCACGGGAACTGGTGACTTGGGAACCGCACCTGCCTAATGTAAACATTGTTTGACTGCACTTGAAACAGTTTAGACAAAGCTCGTAGGGGTTGGAAGAGTGGCGCTACGGTAGGTTTACGAGGACTTCTGCTAATGCCTAGTGTGCAAATGCTGAGTGACTTCATGGCCATTATTCGCAGCGTAGTCATTGCACCGTGCTTACCCCAACGCACTGTCTTTGTTAAAATGGCATGCAGCAGGTGGCGGTGAAGGCATGTGGGGTTTTCTGGACCAGCGATGGGAGGGTGGAGCCCATGGGCCAAGCTGCAGCAATGCGCAAAGTACTTTGCGGGTGCGGTGGTGGGGTATTGTGCCCCCACCAGTATGAGTGGGATGCAGTAGGTGCAGTGAATGGCGGTCGGGTAAATGCGATGCGTTATCGTGCTATCGTGCTATCGTGCGAAATTGTCAGGCTATCTTGTACCGTACGCTGCATGTGATTCCCTTTGATAACACCAGTGTTGTTCGAGTAGCTGTAGCAGCGTCGTGGTGGTCGTAGCTACTATTGCTGCTAACGACGACGGGCTTAGGGTGGGTGCAGCGGTGGGAGGCGCTCTGGCCGCTGGCGGTATGGCTATAAAGGGCAAACCAACGCGTGTGACTCGCTTGCTCCGTAATGGATCTGTTGGTAGCAGCTGCTGGGTAACCCAGCGGGCACAAATCAGCACGGTGAAAGGAATCCAGGTGCATAGCTCATGGCTGGCACTTTTACTATGCTTGCTGCTGGTTTAGTCGGGGCAGTGATACTGTTGCAATACCTAAAGTCGAGCAAATACAACCAGCCCCGATGGGCAGGCTGGTGGGACCGCGCTGGTTGCCAAGTGCCGGGCACTGGGAATCCCTTGTTCTTTCGCGTCTCTGGGTTGATTGGCTGTGCGCACGAATCTAATGCGCCCAGAACGAGAGCACGATGGGCACTGCTCGAACCAGCGAACCAATGGAAGACGGCCGACCCATAGGCCCTAGGGATGACGACACCAGACAGCCATATTTGGCGAACTGCTCGTCAAAATATTTTTTTTCTATGGCCACTCCGCACGAACAGGTTAATTTCGTGGCTTGGCTGAGTTTATATATACGCCCGCGTGGGTTCCTCTGCCCGTTAACAGCCGCGTTGCTTCACTGCTGTTGCTGACTTTCAGCGCTTGCCTAGCCTTGACTACAGCCGAATTCACTGCATGCCGTGTTCTTTTTTATTTGCAGCTCGCTAGTTCTAGTTTGTCTGTGTGTGCAGTATTGGTTTATGCTTTCGTTGTTCCGTGCTTATGTCTAGTCGGTCGTTGCCCGAGGTCGCATTGGTCCTGACCCTGAATATTTTTGACTTTGCGCACGCTTCCTTGGCTGCGAGCGGGAGGTATTCTTTAGAGGGAGCTCGGTTGGCCGCTTGCAACGCTGCGTCCACCCCTGTTGGGCTATGGCCACCGCTAGCAGCTGTCTTGTTCTCGTTCCCAAGCCGCCCTAACCTGCTGCATCGCTTTACCCAGTGCGGGGAGTAAAAGTCATTGCCTTTTTCTTGGCCCTTGGAGGCGGCGCTGCCATTACGCAAGCTCCGACCGCCCCCGAAAAACCGCAAGCCGTGCTGCCGAGTGGGGCGATAGCCACAGCCTGCCACCAGTGTACTGTTGTACAGTTGTGGTGCTTGTTCCAGGGAGAGTGCAAAGGACGAAAAAAACAACAACAGGGCAAGCCAAGCCGTGTGCCCCTACTGCGCTGTATGCGTGGCCCTGAGCTAGTCGTTCTTTGCCTTGAGCGTTTGAGTTCACCCTGGTTTTTTTCTTGTTCTGGCGGTAACCGGTTCCCAGGTAAGTCGTTTAACGTGTACTGTGGCAACTGCCTCTGACATCGTGCTCAGTACAGCCAGGCCAGGCTAGTCCCGCTCAGGCCGAGGGCGTGTTATTGTTATATCTTTGGTCGTCTGTGTTGGGGGGCTGTCAGCAGGGATCTCGCCAACCCTGCCTCCTTAGTTTGGCCGGTTTCCAAGTGCGCAGGACCCAGCGCGTGGACTGCGCGCCAAAGTGGCAGGCGAGCCCCGCCGGACCACGTAGTGGGCCCGTGTGGGCTAGCACAGCTGTTTTCTGGTCGCTCTTGTTAGGACAATCCGTCGGCTGCTTCCCTGCTCCAAGCCGCCAAAGACCCCAGGGCGGCACGCTCCTGTCTCGCACTGCCCTTTTGCTTCGCTGGCTCACTTTCCCGTTGTACGCTTTGCATCCAGGTCGCCTTCTTTTTTGGTCGTTTGTCCGCCACCCATCGCTAACTGCTCTCTTTGCTGGTCTTATCGTTTTTACGTGCAATCTGTGGGTGGTTTGCTGTTGGATGCTATACCCATACGCTGGTCTCGATTTTTTGCCGTGGCCGCTCATAGCTCACATTTTGGCGCCCAAGCCTGCAGCTTTCTTCCCACGTGCCAACTGCTATCGCTGCCTTTGTCAAGGGGCTTCGCTTGGGTGCTCCACCACCACAAGCGCTCCAAGTGCACGCGCTGAAATTCCTTAAGCCAGTCTATTATATTTGCTCACGCTGTCACCTTTAATCGCCGTTAACTGGCTCGCCCGGCCTATCGGTACCACACACAGGCCAGGGTTCGCGTCGCACAAGGATTGCCAACTTCCAATAGCCCCTGTGAACACTTCTGGATTACTGTGGCAGCAGCCTATCGGTGCGGCCGGTGTCCACCTTGGACAATCTTTTAGCGTGGGCTTGTGCCGCATTCCGATTTCATTCGCCGGTTTCGAATCCCATACCCACGTGCGCTTCTATCAGCTCAAACGCTTCACCACCTACCACGCGTATCCTCTTTCTAGACCAGGCCAACTGACAACTCTTGGGGTGATATAGGTTGTCCCAATCCTTGTTTCTCCGCACGCCTAGCCCCGGGTCTGTTTGAGAAATCGGTACGAATGCCCAACGCCAGTGCTCTCAGGCCACGGACTCCCATGACTGCCGAGGGTCACAAACGTGGTGCTGACGCTCTTCTTGGAACCGATGGCCATAGTCCCATACCATGCTCCCACACGCAAACCAGCCACGAGTCGACCATGTCTTTGGATTGGGCCACCCAAGGCCAACTGGCCGAGCTGGATCGCATCATTCGGCGCTATGCGTACGAGAGCCGCCTTGAAGCACACTGTGCCACCCGTTTGGCTCATCGTCTCTTTACCTTGATCGTCGCTGCGCGCAAAGCCGTCCAACTACCCGTCCTACTGGATAAGCTGCATTTGCACCTTCAGGCGCAGAACCTGGCCCCTTTTGTCCAGCTGCACCGTCAAGTGGGTGTCCTTGAATCTCAGCTGATTGACACCTTGGCCCCCGCGCCTCACGCTTCACCCACGGGAACATTCACACTAGGTGGTTCGTCGAAATCCAGTGGTGACTTTATGTACCATATTCCACCGCGCAGCAGCAAGGCAATTTTGCAGTTTGTGTCGTTGCTACGCAAGCATCCCGATCTCTTAGCCACGGCACTAGTCGAAATGCCCAGTCACGAACTCGACGCTTTGGCGCAAACCCGTGCGGGCCCCCTGCACGGTAGCCTATTGCACACCTTGCTCTTCTCCCTGTTTGGTCCCCGACAGTGCCCATCCGAGGAGCGCTGTCGTCTGGCGTTATGGCGGCGTGTATTCGTGGAGTTGCTTAGAGCTCGCAAGGGCGAACGTTTTCTGCTCAAAGTGCTCGAGCGATGGGTCGCGGCTTCGGATATTCAGAACCCCAGCGCCATGGGGCGACTGGAAACGCTATTAATACGGATTGCCCACCAGGCCGCCAAGTTGCCGCGGTGGCTTCGTGAGCCAACGTCGCAGCCCAACCCACCGACGCAAAACTCTCAGCGATGGGCTGCCCTGGGAGTTTCTTTACCCACTCGACAACACATGTCTCAAGGGTCGCTTCCAATCGGAACCCTGCCTTTGGCCACGCATTCGTCCAAGGCTTCGATGGGTGCCTTAGGAAGCCATCCCGTAGAACTCAATGCGTTTTATGACGATGCATGCGCGGACATCTTGGCGGTGATTCCACACATTATCCCGCCAGCTCTGACCGCTCTCACGCAGCAGGTGTTTGCAGACCTTGCGCCGGAAAGCCACGTGTATGCTTCGTTGATTATTATCCTGCGGTTCTTTTTTCATCGCTTTTTGCAGCGCATATTAACGGCCCCCGAGTCGTACGGACTAATGGAGGACCACTACATTTCGGATGCCCAGCGAGAAACCATATTTTATGGTATTTACCAGCGCCTGTACCGCCACGCCCAGGCCGGGATCGTGCCCGTGACTGCCCAGGCTCCAGCCTCGACCCCGTGCGATCCTCGTATGCAAGCTCTCATACACTCGGTGGTCTGTGCATTTCAGCACCCCGCGAATACCGAAAGCGCAAGCGCCTCCCCGTTTGAGGCCATGTCAGCTCCACTTGAGCTTTCGGTATACCCACCTCCTGGCCCCTTTAATCCGACGGTTGGCCCAATTTTGTGCATGACTGCTACGGATATCCTTCAGCTGCATACTTTTCTGCAAACCTGGTGGCAGCCCCTGGTCATGCCCAAAACCCAGCTGACAGCTTCGTCGCCTAATTCACCCCTTGGTACCAAGGGTCGACCGGTGCCCACTGGTCAGGTGGGGCTTCCTACCCCGCCTCCTTCCAACACTCCTGGTCGCTCCAATATGCCTAGGGCAAGTACTGAGGCGGGTGCCAGCACTTGTGGTACTCGAACCACGCTGGCCAAAGAACTTCGCGTGTACCAATCCCAACTGCTAGGCATCTTAATTGGCAGCATGCGCAAAGCGGTGGATCAGCTGCAGTCAGTTGACGCTCAGGCTCACACCGTGCTAGTGGCCAGTGAGGCCTCCGCCGAAGTATGCTCGTTGCATCACTTGACTGCCCTGAGTCCAACGGCCGATTTGACCACAGCCACCACTGACGAAGCGGTGGACCTGATACCGTATCTAAAGAAGCGCCTCAGTAACCCAGACGATGCGTGGTTTGACCGGGTGCGCCAATACCTGGCAATTGTGCCCAGTGAGTGGAGCCCTTCGGCCATCTCAGCCATCGTGGGTGGCGTGCAGCTGATCCATCGTGTTATGCGCTACCGCATTCAGCGTTACGATGTGAGCTACGATGCTTCCCAACCATTTCTCGTCATGGTGTACGCCATGGCGCGCCTGGCGCGGTCAAATCAGGATCTAGGCACAGTGGCCATCTTGCAGCGCACTACCGAGTACTTAACCGAGCACCTACCATTTTCTGCAGAAATGGCCCCTATTTATGCGCCCCTACTCACCCTGCTGACTGATTACTACCATCACAAAACCACTACTATGCACCAGCGCCGTACCCAGCGATTGGTGTGGTCCGAGTACCACTCTGCATTGGAGCAACGGCTACGACACCATCTTCGCCATCGCCAGGTCCAGTTTCTCACCTTGAGCTTGCGGGGGTTTTACAGTCAAGTTCGCCAAACTGCGTGGTTTAACGACTCGCGCGCACGAATTCGTCGGTGGTCACACACGCCCACCCTCACGGCCAAGGAGTGCCAGGAGGTCAAGGCCTACCTAAAGACCCACAACATGTACAATATATTGACTGGTGAGGACCGTCTGCATCGTTTGGTCATGGAGTTGGCCAGTTTACGAGACCGTAGCCTCAAACTCTGGCCTACCTGGATTGCCCACGGCGCCCTTACTTCGCCCGTGTCACAATCGGCAGCAAGCACCCTGGGTAAGCCTGGAGCTGACCCAACGGCGGCTATGGGGCAGTTTTCCGCCCAGCCCTTTACCGATATACTGGAGCGGCATTTCTCCTTTGGTTCGACGGGCCGGGACCCCGCGCCCCGGTTCTCGACGAGTCGGCCCGCTCACCCGTCGTCTCGGCCGGTCCTGCGCACGCGACGTTCTCGGTTAACGGCCGACTTCACCTCGGACAAGTCCCCGCTCTTAAAATTAAGCCTCAATAGCCCGGAGCTCCGACCGTCCCCAGGTACGAACGGCCCTTCCGACCGACTGGTCCATGCAACCAATGAGCCGGCAGGTTTGGGGACCAAACCATTTGATCCAGCCGACGCCACACTGACCACCCCACCGCCACTGTCCTGTCCCGTGTCGCCCGCTTTTGTTCCGGGGCTGACCTCGTATTTCAACCCTAGTTCTGAGGAACGCCCATCACCCATCGCTTCAGTGCCATTGGTTCGGTCGGCGTCGGTTCGACCACTGGGATCTGGTGGCGATAACCTGCCGATCGGCCGTGACACCTTATCACAAAGCGCTGATGCCGCCCCAGGCCTAGCAGAGACGTTCGAATCAAGCGGGGCATTCTCGGCACCGTCCGATTCTTCCAACGTAGATTGGTGGCAGCATGGGTGGCTAAAGTCTGATGACGGTAAAGACATCGGGGTCGGCGGATTCGACCCAGTGGCCGATCCGTTTTGGTGTGGTGCATCGCAGCCAGGGAGTGACCTGGCCTTTCAGCCATTCCACTACCACTATAGTTTCAGTGGCTTTTACCACTACACGTTGGTCAAGGGGGATTGGTCTTCCTATTTGGGGTTGAAACTGATGTCCCTGATGCTAAGTGAGTACCTGACGATGTTCCGTTACAGTGCCACCGATGCATGGTTGCGGGAATACCTCACTCAAGCGTGTCTATCTCCACCGTTACCCGAGATGCGCTCTAGTGCGTGGCCATTGAGCCCCGAATCGGATACATTGCAATCGCCTGATTCGATGTCGTTGCTACCACTGACTCGCTCCGACTCGCGCGACCGTCGGGTATGTTTGACACCGCCTGCGGGCGATGGCGAAGCTGTTGGCAATTTACCTCATTGCATCAAACCAGCCGGCTTGACCAATTCAAAGCCAGCGGTTCACTGGGATACCCACAAGAGCATCCGTACGGTCACACCGTACCCGGATCAGCCAATGTTGGACCCGTTGCAACGGTCCCCCAGCCTGGTAATGGCCTTTGACACCTTTCGACAGCAGTTTTATCTTCACCCGGCTCCTTTGCACAAGCTGCGAGCGTTGATTGAGTTTGAACAGACCTTGGTGGAACACATGGCCTACCGCATTGGTCCATGGGCAGTGTCGGCCACGCCCGCAGCTCCCTTGGGTTCCTTAGCCCACGAGTATGTCAACACGCAGCTTCCGGGCACCGATGCCATCGTCCAACAGTTGGAACAGTGTTTTCGCTACCATCGACCCAAGTGTTTTCTCCGAGATCTGCAGTTGTTAGTCATGGTACTGCCAAGCTCACTGCTTGATTTCTCTAGCGCAGGCAAGGTCTTTTGGGATGTGGCTACGGCCATGGCCACGCTCAAGGGAGAAGGCGTTGCTGGCGTGGTCAAGGAAGGCTTGTCACTGCTTGAGGCTGCCAGTCAGAGCCGTACAATGGCGGCGTCGCATTCGGAGGGACTCTCCCCAATGTTTCGATCGATTAGCCGCCAGAGCTCCGACACCGGTTCCCAGCTCTCTGATTCAGGCATTCTATCGCGTATGCGGGATGACTCCAATGACAGTGGTGCAGTGGTCTCGACAAAGCATTTGGATCAGCACGGACAGATTCCACCATCCTTTGCATTGTCAACATCTATTCCTCTCGGACCACAGCTGGCGTCACCCCCGATGCTCCATGCACACTTGCCACCTGAAGGCTCGTCATTATCCAGCAGCTTCTCTTCGCCTGATTCAACCACCATCTCTCCTCTGTTGGCTGGGCAAAAAGATGATCGGTCAGGGTCCTTTGGGTACGGATCGGACTGGTCAGTGCCAGTGGCCCACGTTCGACACGGCTCCACCGGGTCCGACCATTCATTGCGCACGCACAGCACGACCGGGAGTGGGCGAACCGCTGCACAAGCGTTGTCAGCTGGCCCATTGTACCAGAGCTCTGGCGGATTTGCCACCGCAGCGCCAAACCAGTCCGAGACCAACTACCAATTGCAAGCACTTCGCTATTTTAGCATTGCTGCTCGGGAGGGCAATGCCGAAGCCCAGCGTGAGCTGGGGATCTTGTACCTGAGTCTCCCAGTCCTGGGCCAGGTCACTGCTTTCCAGGACACTACCATGGCTTCGTCCGAGGACACCGATGATTCGATTGACATTGACACTGGCGATGATGGGGTTAATTCGGCGTTCAGTTGCTGCGGAGCAAATGGGTCGGAAGCGGCCATGGTGCCCTGTGAGCCAGGTCAGGTTTCTGCCGTGGTTGGTAAGGGCAAGCCTTCACCCCCAGTATCACTTAAATTGACAATACCGCAACGCCAGCTAGCTCCGCACCTTAGCCGTCAAGCGCCGACTTCTGCTCCTGTGGCTGGCCCGTCGATGGCCAACCGCATCACCTTGGGCAATGACTTGGTAGGATCGCCTCGGTCAGATACTTCGCCGTGCTCAAACGCCCATGTGTCGCCTCCAGCGTCCCATCTTCCCGTCCCTCCAATGGTAACCCCCGCAACGGTCACAGCGATGAGCACCCCAATCTTTTCCGGGCACTCGCTGCCACCATCAGCGGCTGATGAGGCTCATAGTTCCGACCCATCCCCCAAACTAGCCCAAGCCATTGAATCCGATTTGAACCAGGCCACCCAGTCACCGGGCTCCACCCGACCCAACCCCACTACTGCATCGGAGACAGGCCAAGCAACCAGTGAGGCTTTGGACACACGCCCAAACCGTTCAGTTAAGTCGGTTCATGGCTCCAGTGGGTTTATGTCTACGTCGTCTTTTAAGAGCTTTTTCTCGCCAATCTTAGGTAGCGGTAACTTGTTTTCGGCTGGCAAAGCGACCAAAGGCTCGAGCCGAACGACCAAAATCAAGATTAGTGCGCCCCAGCTCCCAGATGCCAACGCGTCGGTAGAGACCCTGCTGAACTTGTCGTCGTCGTCGCCAGTGGTGGCGTCAGGCACCAGCGTTCGCGGGCGATCCTCGTCGATGTCGGTGACAGCTGCTGCAGGTCAATCACCTTACCTGGCCAATACCATTCTTGGATCCACCACCAGCTTGTCCATGGCCGACGTTGTTACGGACAACGAGCCCCGGCTGCTGGCGGGAACGAGCACCTGCAGCAGTCCAAAGCCTGCGCCACTGTACCGCAGCGCGAGTACCCATGGCCACTACCGGGGAACTGGCCGACCAGCGCGGCCTCTGTCCATCCTGGGTCGCGAGACGACCACCCGGTCCGGGTTGTTTGCCGGCTCCTTGTCAGGGCTCGCCAGTACGCGCGAGTCCTCGGTAGCTGGCAACAAGGACGACGGCACCAAGTATAACCTTGAACATGTGTCATCGGCTATTTATTGGTTTCAACAAGCCGCCAGCCAGGGCGATGCCGTGGCCAGCAAGTATTTGCGGCATCGGGATGGGCCGATGTCGCTGCTGTCCAACCTTTCCAACGGCAAGTCCATTAAGGGAAAGAAGCGGTTTGGAAATTCCGAAATGGCCGCAGCAGCCTCGGCATCAGCTGCATCGCTGGCTGCCACTCGTCACAGTCGCCGACAAGCCCACCTTGAAGCAACCGGTGATAGCGGTAACCTGTTCAGTCCATGGCCCCTAACCACTCCGACCATCCACATCCACGGGTCCTCTGGCGCTTGGGATTCGGCCACCGCTGGTCGGCAAGCATCGGGCTCAGCGCCCGTAACGCATGCCAAGCGCCTTGGCAAACGCCGAGCGTCGCTATTTGCCATTCCGTCGGCGGCTTCATCCAATTCTTCGCTGTCTTCCATGTCCTCGCTTGCAACGCAATGGCCAGCAACGGCCGGTCCTCCTGCCAATAGTAGCGTCAACGCCAGTGTACCCGTGGTAGCCGCCCCCATCTCGCATGAGCCCGTGCCAGTGGCGACTTCGGTGTTGCCATCCGCCGAGCCCACAGTTGTTGCTAAGCCTGTGACCACTCGATCAGTGGTGACTACACCGCCCAGTCTGTCCACATTTACGTTTTCCGTAGACGTTTCTGCGCCTTTGGCCGCTACCAAACAGCCCCCTTTGACTGCTACCCAGGAATTGTCTAACCGCCACCATTCGCCGTCGAACTCGCCCCGCACGCAAACATCGTCCACCAAACCAGTTGCCCCCAATACCCCTGGTATCGGCAAGTCGCAGCGCGTGGCTAGCTATGGTTCATCGGCCAATTTGGCCCTTGTCCCATCGACAACGAGCTCTCCTGCTACCAGCCCTGCAATGCGAGCTGCTACCCTCAATTTGCCCACTGGCCCCCATGGCCTGGCCTCGCCGCAGACATCGCCTCCTCGCAGCTCCTCACCTGTGCCTGCCGTTGCTTCTCAGCACTCGCCTTCTAAAGTGCCCCGTTGCACCCCACCGGCGCCAGCGTCGTCCTCGGCTCCTGCTTCATCGCACCCAACATCACCCACGGAGCATGGAAGCGCACACTTTGTGGCAAATTCGCGCGATTGTGCGGGGATTCGCTCTGATTTCCGGTCCAAGCAAGCCCTGGCTCAGTGAGCGATGCTTGGGTGTGCCATTGGGAAGTGGGATACTTTGTGATGAGTTGAGCGAACAAAAAACATACTATGGGATCCAGAATAAATACGTTTTTGATTACCAACCGCACCTAACTTGCACGCTTTCGACATCATGAACCAATATCGGTTTAGTAGCCGTTAGCGTCATTGCTGCCAATTGTTTCCATGATACTAGGATTTCTAATGGTCAGCTTACTCATGTTGCTAGCCCATAGGCTGATCTCCCTTTCCCCATACACAGACCATTCACGCCCATAGTTGTAGTTGCTTGGCGCCTAGACCCAACCGCACGGCTGTGCTTGTGGTTTTTTATTTAGCAAGGTTGCTTGCTTTTAGTTATCTATGTGGCTATTCTGGTTGGTGGGCAGCTCATAAAGAAAGGTCAGGGGCTTAAAGTAGCTCATGAATGTTCGTGGGAGGTCAATCCCCTAAAAAGAGGAACATCTAGAGATTGGCCATTGCGCAAGCCGCCAAATCATTCTCTAGGCTGGTGTAGAGCGAGCTGTTGATGCCCTGCGTTAGCTGAACGAAGCGCAGGGCCTTTGTGACTTCGAGATGCTCCTCCGCTGTCAGCGTGCTACGGATGGCCAATATCAATTTGGCGGCCGTGTAATGTTGCACTGCCAGTATGGGTGAGGAAGGCGGAAGGATTTGGTCCATGTGATGGCACAATTGAGAGGCCAAATGAGCTGCTTGCTTCAGTGACGGGCCTTTGTCAAGTTGCAGGAGCAAAGTGGTCTGCCACAGCTGCGTTGCGTCCACTTGCAGATGATGCGTCGGCCAGACGAGGCGGTGAAGCTGTTCGCTCGCCTGTTGGGCCTTGATGCGGGCTTGCTCCACATCTACCGCCGACCATTTTGCGTCAGGCACCATTAGATTAAACCATGCATTATGGTACAGTCAGTAGACCATGTATCAGTTAGTGCACTGCGCGTTCTAGATAGCTATAAGTCACTCAAGCAAGCACCACCGTGAGTATTGATTCACAACCAAACGGCCTGAGCAGCGATGTACCGCAGTGCAGCTACACATACCTTTAAACTGAAGGTCATGCGCCACCTTCAGGTTGGCATAGGCTTCCCGTAACTCATGCTGTAAGTCATGAGAGGCTAGATTAAGTGAGGTGCCGCATTTAAGGCAGACCCCGCTCGCGGCTATCGTGCCTAATAGCAGGCTAGATTCTGGAACCAAGCCATAAGCCCCAAAATCCACCAAATCAACCAGCACCAAGCAACAAAAATCAGCCCAAACCCGTGCGCACTAACATGGCCATGCTAAACTTTCGCTGTAACCTTGAAATATAATACGAGTTGATGTCCCATATACAATGGTCAACACCATCCTCAAAGCGCATTGCCTTACAAGCAGCAGTTTTCCTCTACTACATCATGGCGACATCAGCATCTTACCAGAAAGTGTGATGGGCACAGTTCCCGTACAATCCTTCTGGGCGCAACGGAACGCACATTTTCGCAGCTCGGTTGCCAGCTGTAGATTCGAACATACGTTGCACGCGCAGGTAAATTGATATAGGCTCTGCAGTTCCTGTTGGCGCCATAGCTTGGGCAACGTCAGGTCGATGTAGCTGATGGTCAGCTCTGCCCCAGCCTCAATTGGCTGCAGCGCTCGCAAATGTACCTTTCTTTGCTCGAACACCACAGCACAATTCGGGCTGCAGTCATGGTTGAGTAAGGCTAGACCCGGTAAAAAGGCACACCCAAACGAAACATGCTCTGCATCGGTCCAGCCAAAGCTGTTGATCCGCAGCTAGGTACAGGAAAGTGACAGCGTAAACACAGTTGTCCAGGCATACGGTTGTGGGTTTAAAGCGGTCACATTGTGCCCTCAAACTATGCTTCAGAGCACCATAGACAAAAACCTGTGCCAGCCACCCCTGCCAAAAGCGATGGTACCACGACAAACCATCACGTAAAAATCAATTTCATCACACAACCTAACGAGTAGCCAATAGATAGAACAGTAAGTAAATACCTGTGCTGCCATGGTAAATAGCTGTCTTGGTAGAAACTGCTGGTGGTTAGGCAGTAGGGATTGCGTCAAAGCCACAACCTGACCATACAGCTGAACCTCGTCGAGTGGCGCTGTTGAAGCATCAACTAAATGCATCAAGCATTGTGATCACAACAGCCGTAAAGTCAGTCTCGGTGAGTTTGTGAGCCACCAAGGGCAAATATACAAACGTCTGCGCACACACAAATAGTAGGGATATTGCCAAACCGAAGGTTGCATGGCATTGACGTGTACATTGTCAGGTATGGCCTCCAAGGTTGTATCACTTGCATTCTGGCATAGCCTGTAGGGCTTGCATCTGTACAACACCAAATGAAGATGATGGGACAATCATCGCACCATAATGTTAGCAAAAGGTTGGAATAGCTTGATATCAAAGTGTATATGTATCAATGTAATTAGATAGTCGTATAATATTGCACAGGATCCATAGTTCACTGCGAAACAATTTTTTGGACCGTGCTCCAAAATGACATCAACTTACTGTGGATGCATACCGAGTCGGGTTGGAGATCAATCGGTGCAAGGCGCGTCCCCAGTTCGGTAAAATGTGAGGAACGCTTGTAAAGACAGAGCACTCGGCGCGGTGATCAGGCCAGTCATGTAGTTGGCACGCCTGTACCTCCCAATACACAACAGCACACCGGTACTCCAACAGTTTGGTAAAGATTAGGGATGGTAAAAAAACAAAAATCACGATTTGGTTTGGCCTCGGCAATCAAAAAAGGACTGCAGGACCCAAGCTGCCAAAGAAAAATAGGAATAAAGTGCACTCGGTCCAAGGTTGCGTCACCCATGTCCCTGTATCTTTGCTGTTTAACTCACCTGAGAGCAGTATCGAATGCATTTGCATTTGGAACATTGCTGCAGCGAAGCACGTTGTCGTCCACAGTGGCTACACCGCTGCCTGAGTTGCCGTTCATCCAGTGTGGCCAGAGTTACAGGCTCAGTCACAATGAGCTTGCCTGAATTCCATGCATGGTATCAAGATGAAAACAGCGGGGCTACTTAAATTCTCGATTTAGTCATACCCAACAGTGTACATCTAATGCTTTACAAGTCCAGCACTAAAAAGCTGTAAAGATACTACAGCCACTGCCATCGCTATGTTACCTGCAGCGATGGGTGCATTGGCACATAACCCGCGGCCTTTTCCAGGTATCGATTGGAGACCAAGGTCTACGTAAGCGGTTTTTAAAAATTGGGCGACACATTCAGGAATGGTGTTGTGGTGCAGCTTATCTTTTGTCAGCGAAGCGGTGTCGCTTGCTTTGGCCCTATGGAGTCTGTATACCGGAGCAGTGGCTACAGAAGAGGTAGGATGCCTTGCGCTTGGTTGAGTAGCGCTAGCCTACGTGACCAAGGCCCACCGGGTTCAGGTAATAACAGTCTTTTGTTAGCATAAAGATAAAGAAGTCAAAATCTCAGGGTGCTATAAAGCTTTCACTATAGAGCAGGTACTTTTCCCTTAGACCTACACAACTCTGGCCCGTTTGATCATACGGCAGCAACGGCAAAGAACGTTTATCGTGCTTACTTTGGCGTCCTTCGAGACTATATTACTATCGAACTGTTGATAATCGTCACGGAAACTGAGTCTATCCCCAGGAAGCACTGCGTTGAATATATCAAACCTTTTACGGCTTGGTGATTTGCTCTCTGTAGGGTTAGTAATCCCATTTAATATGGAGTCACCATTACTGCCCGGCAGCAGCTCAGGGCGTCGGCGGTAATTACGCGGCATGGCGAATGAAATTGCGGCAGGGACGAATGAGCAATGGTCGTTTGAGAACCGGAGGGTAAATCAAACCAGCATGCCCGGCAAACGCTTGGTCAGTGGGGCCATCAAACTCGGGCAGGCGACGAGATTTTGAATTCCGCGGTACACCACATCGCATCAAAGAGCAGACGTGGAAGGGGTGAAAACCCCCTACAAGTAAATTTCGCCCCAGCTGATCCCATATCGGCGTTTTTTTTTTTCACGAGGTGGTTATGAGGCCTTGCAGCGTTGAGGCCATCGTGGCTACCCACTAGAGTTGATAAAGTCCGCCCAGTTCAACTCGGGCATTTGGGTGATGTCTTCTAGCAAAGTGTTAACGGCTGGATCGATTGTAGCGATTTTTCAATATTTAGTTCAGGTCAGATTCGGCTTGATTCTATATTTTTATATGAATTACCTTCGCATCGCTAGAGCCTCATAAAACAGCGGATACGATCACGATACGCCATGCAGCGACTGTGTAGCGGTTGGTCGGCGCGGTTTCCAGCCGGTAAGGCCACATCGGTCCAAAGAAACGCTTGCTTGGCACCAATACTTTGAGTTTGTGTGATCAGCACACATTCCACCGAGCATTGCTTTGCCATTGGGCCTTTTTGGTTTGTCTCTAGTCCGCTGCAGTGCCCAAGGATCAAGATCAGCTGCTAACCAATTGTTTGCGACTATGCCCAATGCCGAAATTTTAATCGCCAAAACAATAATAGGCCCTAGCCGGTGGATTCGGTCTTATGCACAAACCGCAGGTGATGTAATAGCGCCTTCTGCCCGAGTAATCGCCAGTGTGATATTGCAGCGATCCCCCATTATCTTGCCTCAGCTGACCCCGATGGAAAAATACTATTATGCGTACAAGGACGAAATTGATCGCCGAGAGGCGGCACCCTTTCCAACCGAGTTTAACTTTAAAAAGGGCACTCTGGGTGAGCGAGACTGGAAACTAAGGGAAGAGGCGCACAAGGAGCTCCAGAAGCAGGGCTGGAAGTCTCTGATCGAGCATGACCCAATTGTAAGTGGCTCGCCGTGGCCTGCCACCGTTGCCGAGGTTCGAACGGGAGGAGGGTCAGACTCTGCACAAGCCGCACCTGATACTCTCCCTTCCCAAACCGATAAGACAGCCTTGGCTTCCCGGGAAACAGAAGCGGACCGCACCAACGATACCAAATCCTTGGAGCGCGCACTCGCTCAAACGTTGTACTTGCTTGTTAAGAAACCACGCGACCAGCATACTTGGCAATTCCCTCAAGGGGGAGTAGAAAGCGATGAGCTACTACACGAGGTACGTGGCATCTCAATAGACGTGTCAGAGCAGCGCTTGGCGTAAGCAATAGCTTTTTTGGAAGACCATTATTGGTCGTGTGTGCGTGGCTGTCTAACTGGCCATAGCTGCCATTTCTGGTAAAGCTGTGGGACTAACGCTTTTTGTGGAATTGGCTATTGTCAATGCATTGGCATTCCCCTTGGGTTATATTTCGCTAGGCAGCGTACCGTGAACTCCAAGAGGAGTGCGGCAACGGGATGAATGTCTGGGTCATGGGCCGCGGCCCAGTAGGTCACTACAGTTACGACTACCCAGCGGATCACGCTCAGCGTACCAAATTCGCCCAGGCCAAGGTCTTTTTCGTCAAAGGGTTCATTTACGCCGGCCAAGCCTGTGTGGACAATAAGGAGGTGGTCGACTTTGCGTGGGTGACCAAGGACGAAATTCCCACGTATGTCGACCCACAGTACTGGGAAGCGGTCAAAGACCTGTTATGATCGATTCATAGCTAATCCATTTATATGGGGTTGGTGCATGGTTTTTTTGGCACTCTTGCAAAGCGCTCTCTCGCTCAGCTAGTGCTACCTTCCATGAAATATAAAAACAGCATTGGTAGCAATATTGGTGCCGCCAACCCAACTAGCGATTGGCAGCTACCCAGTGAACGTGCTCATTATAGATAAGCAGGTTAAGCAAAGCTGGAA